>VXBO01015122.1:67073-95297 GCA_013400135.1 Rhinoptilus africanus
AAGGGAAGGGAAGGGAAGGGAAAAGGGTAGAGTAGCTGCATTCATTTTGGCACTTCTACCTCTGAGTGCCAGCCAGAATCAGTATCTGGCAGAGTGCTCTTGAACCACTCTCCAAAATAAATATAGCAGATGTTAGTCAGGTGTTTTTCTACCCATGTCCAACCACTTGCCAAGAAATACATTTGTGTTTTTATTTTAGGCCTATATCCTAATAATCTAATGAATTTGTAAAAGAAATTAGGTGTCCTATCTAAATAGGGGGAATCATGAAATATTTACCTTCCACGTCTAATTTAGTAAATCTGACTATATATCAGAGCTCCCTCTATTCTGTCCAAGCCTAGCCAGTCCTTACCTTCTCATGTGAAAGTGTTGAGCTCTCCAAGCCCCACTGAAGTGACTGAGTTCCAGCATTTGCCACATCATACCTGTTATTCTCCAAAAGCACTTGTAGACCCCATTTTGCGTGGCAGCACAGTCCAGACCCTTGCAGAGCTCAGCAGGGTCTGATGGTGTCGGCCCATGAGGTTAACCCCTCCACCACCCAGGACATCTGCAGCAGAGCAGCTTCCTCCCCAGGGGCTACAGTGAGCAACCTCCAGTCAGGGTGAGCAGAGTGGTCTCTCACAAAGGTCTCTTTGGCTACTGTTTGAAACAGTGTGTTAATCTGCTCATGTTGCTGCTTGCTTATAGTGATCAAAAGGTTAATTCATACACACAAAGAGATGAAAATAAGATATGCTAATGAATTTTACTTATGGATTGCCCTGTTGTGGTTAATATATCTACCAAATGGAGTGTTCGCCTGGTACTGCAGAGCTATTGCTGCATGGTTTTTGCAAGAAGTAGGCTTGATTGCTGTGCAAATATAGCTGATTCAGCACTACACAGCCAGACCTCCCCCATTTTTGAAGAGATGTATGGTGATCAGCTTTTCCCAACCACTGCATACTTTGCATACTTTCTTATCTTTACGTGCTACATGTGTACCAACAAGCTATCATATGCTCATTTTCCACATCCTTCATATAGAAATATACAGCCCTCATTATTCAAGTAGGCTACACAACATTTCAATGTTATGTTCTTCAGTTTCTTAATATACTTTTTTACTGTGTCTTTTGCACCGAGGGGTGTAGTATGTTCATGGCAAATTCTACTCTATTTATTAGGTAGGATTGCTGAGGCACTGGTCATATGTTCCTGAGACACATTGTCTGCAGGAACATCTGGGCCAAGGCCACCTTATTGTACCCTCTGTGAGAGTCACTTCTTGACCCACAGCGGCTCCATCTACACTCGTGCCTGGGAGCCTTCCAGGCACTAAAGCCAACTGGCACCAAATGGCTCGAGACTATGCCTTTGGCTCCAAAACAGGTTGGCTGCATGAAAACTGCCTGTTGGAAACAGTCCTTGGGTCACTGAACTGTCAAACTGTGCCTAGGAATTACTCAGGAGAGTATGAGGTGGATAGGCCAGGTTGATACTCAGGACTGTTGTGTCCATGTCCTGGTGCCTGGGAACATTTTGGTGGCTTGCACAGAGTTTGCAGCTAAGGTACAGCCACTGGGTCTGGCTGCAACATTGCCACCGAAGTGATTTGCTCTTCCCATTCCGGTCAGATGTAGTTTGATCTGATGCCTGTAAAAGTCAATGGTTAAATGCTCATTGACTCCAATGGACTTTGGCCCAAACACACAGTTCTCTGGGATTTCAGATGTCTCTGATTTGCAGGTGCATGCAGGCCAGCAAATGTCAAAAAGTGACATTTGCTACTGACAAAAATCACTGTATGAGAAAGCCCCTGCAATGTATTCTATTTGCTTGTCTACATATTTGATATGCCGGCACAGTGTAGCAGTTAAACACTCAAAAGAAACATGTTTGTGACATAACTAATTTTGGAGCGATTTTGCTTTTACTACAGCAACTTGGTTCTGTAATTTACAGGTACAAGTCAAAGGATGAGTTTTCAAAATGTAGCCCTAGAGTTTTATATTTTATTTTTACTATATTTTAAATGACAAATCAAAATTATCATGTTTAATTTACTTCATTCTCTGTGATTTTGCTTAGATTTATGAATTACCTTGCATTAATAGCTATATAGCATTCTGGTTTTGTAGTGTAATTGGTTGTGTCTAAGTGCATTCCATTTTATGACTTGCTTTAGGGTATATTTTGGATAAACTGTATAATATAAAATACATTTGGTGTTATGTTTTATATAATGCCAGAGAAAGCACAAAAAGTGCATTTAAGTTTCTAGGTTTATGGGTTCCAAGTCTGGAAAAACTTTGGAGGACAAATCTGCTTATTTTCAGTTTTTCTCAAATTGTTCTGAGTCCTTTCCATTTCAATTTTACACAATAACCTTTGAGTTGTTGAATCTTCGTCAATAATTATTTTCAGTCAAAACAAAATAAATAGTCCACCCTGAATGACAGTATAAATACTGATATCACACTTTCTAATACTCCCATTGAAAAAAAGTCAAATCAGAGCAAGACCTAATCAAAGCCTCCACTATCTCATACAATCTAGAGGTGACACTTATCCTATGTTAAACCTTTCTCCTTTGTGGTCTTTGGAGGGATCAGAGTTAAATGCTTTGCATTAGTTGGCACACAGTAATTGTTAACACCTGTAATTTCTAATTAGTAAAGTCCAAACTACAAGGCAGAGAGCTTGTATGGATTGCCATGAACTGCTATTGACTGTGTCTAGTACTTTTGACATGCCTGTCCCAAAACTACACATCCTTGTCAACATTACAGCATATTCCCTGACTTCTTTTAGACAGAACGAGAAGCAGCTTTGTGCTGTCAGAGTGAAGAAGACTGAATCAAACAGATCTCTGAAGGTTAGAAACTTGCATCTTCTTTTTACCATCTTTGTGACTCCCTGGACTGCCGTTGTTGTCATTACAGCTTCTATGTTTTTAAAACTTTGTGGACTTGTAGTCAAAATGCTTCTCCAATGAACCCCTTTGCAGGTATCTAAATTAAAATTTACTTCCTTAGAGCTGCTGAGCCCTCTCATGCACTCTGATTTCAAATGGGTTGGTAAACGGTGGGTTTCCTTCTGACATAATGTTGGACGTTCATGTTGGAATATAAAACCCACTGTCTGGAAAGACAGAAAGCAATTTAGAGAAACCAAATTACTAGGTAAGAAGAATACCATTCCTTAATCCCTGACAAACAGACTTCAAACTGAAAAGACAAATGAGTCACTAACGTTATGTTAAAGGAAAACTGTGGTGTACTGTGCTGCTTGAGCTACTGCACCAACAAAGAACAGAAGTTTTCCATACAAATGTCATGAGATTGGCTTCAGCAGCAGAAGTCTGACTAATGAATCACTAATCTGACGTAACAGTGGTTGATACCTTGTCTCATAACAAAGTACTAGAGAAGTATTCATTTCTCAGAATTGATTCAAAGTATTAAGTATGAATCACTCTAACACAGAGATTAGATCCAAAATTTTATTAATTAAAGAACATGGGAAACAACTCAAGGTATATTTTGTAGGCGAAAGGTAAAGCTAGCTAATGAGTTGTCTCATTTATTTTGGAAACTGGAATCATTATAATATCATTATACACCTTGATATTGATACTAAAGTCTCTGTCCGCATGCTGTTGTCCCCATGAGCACAGGCACGCTGAGTCAGATGGTCAAGGGAATGGCAAATACCTAAAAATGCATGTGCAACCTAATGGGGCTGGCAGGAGTTAAACCCTAAACTGGCTTTGGAGCTTTTGAAAATCTAATTAGATGCTGCTTTGCATTGTAAGTATCTAAAAGGCTTTGAAAATTCTATTTTAAGCAATTTGTCCATGTACATCATCAAATTTGTAACAGGATCTGGATGTGCATAAACAGCATAAATAGCATCTCAAAGGATATGGTGACCTGTAACTTCAAGTGATTAATTTAAAAAAAATAATAATAATCAACAAAAGAGGAACATTAATAAAAATAACGTATCTCTGAGACTCCAGAATACTGGAATATAAAAAAATGCCTGCTATTGTATTGACTTTGCAGTCCCTGTGATCTTTATAAGTCTAAGACATTTCCACTTAACATTTGTAAGGTGTCAATTGTTTTCAAAATACAGTCTTCATTATGCAATCTTTACGTAGACATTTGGTCATAAATGCTGCATGTACATTGGTGATATATCCACACAATATGTAAGGATGAACATCTGTATAAAGGCTGTGAGGCAATGAAGATTAAATGCTAACTTTATCTGTGAGCTTTTCGTAACTCCTACCAAATCAGCTGCCCACAAACCACAGAAGTTCACCACATAAGCAGATAGAAATGTTGTTTGGAAAGGACAGGATGATGATTTCCAGTTCGTAAGATATTTATCCCAAGACACATTCATTCATCTGTTGCACATTTAAATGTCTGCTTTTAGACACTTGCTGGAGCAATACTGAATCACAAGAGCATCTCTTTCTAATAACAGCTTCATTCCACACTGACTTACAAGCAGTCAGTGTGTAATCTAAAGCAGTAGAAACAAAGCGTGAGTTCAGGAAGTCCAAGCCACAAGGAAGGAGATTCTGTACCAAAGATGCAGCTACCCTGGGGTGATTAATGGGGGTGCAGAGCCCAAATCCTGCAGGAGGAAAGGAAAGGAAAGGAAAAGACCAAGTAAAGGTACTCCTCTTCGCAAGGAGTGTCTGTCTGCAAGCCTGCCTGGTGGCTGTTGAGGGCTGAGGCTGATGTTTCCTTAGGACATCACCAGACAGACATCACTTGAGGCTTGGCATGTAATCCTGGACTGGCCCAATGATAAATGAGTTTGGGTTGTTTTTAAGAAGAAAATTAATGGGAAGAATACGAAGCATCTTTTTAAGGTTTGTGGACTGATTCAGCTAGTGCAGTACGAGAAGTCTTTAACTATAACAATTAAAAAATTAATTACATTTAATTACAACAAAAAACATTTTTATGTGGGCATTTAAGTCAAAGAATACTTGGGAAAAATTTATCTCAGTTTGAATGCTTTCAAACTGCTTTCAGGCATTTATAAACTACCAATAGCCTTCATTTTAAAGCAATACGTACAGTCATGCATGAACAATTACATCCTGCAGTCTTTAATTTGATGGAATTTATTCACAGACATCCTTCCTAGGATGGAACATGTTCCTGGAACAGGTTATGGTTTGATCTAAACACTGTCAGTTTGGGTTCAGATTGATCACTTCCAGTAAGGAGTTCAGTAACAAGTTCCTGAAACAAGAATGCTTTACCCTCAGAGACCACTATTCTAAATTGGTGCTTTGTGCTCCAGCCTCTGTGAAGGATGTGACTGTTTAATTGGATTGTGATGGATGATGAAGTTCTGAGACTGCAAGACTGATTTATTAGGAGCTTTGCAGGCTAGTTCATGCCTGTATGGTGGGTTTTTTACCTGAATATTCATATGTTTCTTAAAGAATTTTTGCCTTGACCATAGCATTTACTCCTGAGAAATGCTCTTGGTGTCAGTATTTCTGCTCAGCAGTTACATTAAGCCCTGAATTGGACCACAAATTACCTTTGACTAAGATGCAAATAAGAAAAGCGATCCTTTAGCTAGTAGCAACAGGTCAGTAAGGTATTAATGTTTTATTTACCCCTGAGAAGCTTATTTTGTGAATTTCTTAGTATGTGAGTTTCGTATCTGTTAGTTGGTTGTTTGGATTTTTTCATTTGCATCTGGTCTTACCATATAAAATTAAAGCAGTACTGTAATTTAAAAGTTACTCTGACAATGTTTTCTGTCTAGTGACCTATAATACTGACCTTTAAACTAAAGCAATTTTGCAGTATTTTAAGGGCTCTACCTGTATTTCTCTGGAAATGCCTTTGCGTGAGTTTTGCTGATCTGTGGTGCTAAGTGATAAACTAAACTGGCAGGGACCTTTGGAGAAAATCTTATATTCTCCAGGACAAAAAAATCCAGCCCCAAATGATTGCCATGGTCCCATATGATCTCCTTATGCAAAATCACATACAGTATGTATAATTTCTATTGTCTTAGCTGCCAAAATCATTGTCGTATGTACCACTTTGGTTGTCTGGAATAAGCATTAACTGCAGCTAGGCATTTTGCTAATCCCCCCCTGCAAAATCAATACAAGATCTTTGCCAAGACATAGTATCCCACAAAGTTGGCTTTCACATATTTTCACCATTACCAGGAAGTTAGAATATTCTGGCCACCAGAAGAACATTTTGTCAAGTGCCTCTATACCTCCCTGTCATGTGTGTAGATAGGTCATTATGTCATCTACCCTTACATCACAACCTACACACTGATGGTGCTGTGCTCAGTGCTCCCAAGCAATGGAAACAGATTGCTCTAATCCTTTTGTGTGGTGAGATTCCTGTCATCTTCTATTTTCCTATGTCACTTTTTAATTGCTTTAGAAAAGTGGCTAGAGCTCCCATCCGTGATCAAGGCCCATTATGTTAGGCAATGCTTGAAATCCCATCTACTGACTCCTGCTTAAGGCCTAAAATCTGGTATTTTTCTTCTTTCTTGCCTGTAGTGTGGGCTTCCTTCACCTGGCATGTGTACTGAGATACTCTACTTGCCAAAAGTTTCTTATACACATAGCTAAATCCACTAGTCTTTCAAGATTTTACAGTGAAATATATATGTCTGTGTGAGGAAGTTTGGCTGTACAAGTCACTTCAGTTTTCATATTTTCTACCAGCTCACTGTGGAAAGAGAAGTATTAATTCTGCAAATAATTTGTTTTCAGAGTGAGAAATATGGATTTCAGTTATCATTCTTTAAGTCATTGTCATAAAAACATTAGTTAAAACACATCATAAAAGCCTTCCAGCATGAGCTTTGGAAGATCTCTTTTTTTCCAAACTGAAAGGATTTCTTTTCTTTTATGGTGAGCCCAAAAAAACCCCACAAAACTGCTTCTTAGGGCCTCTTGCTTACCTGCTATCTCCAAGTGACTTTTTTTGCTTCTAAAGAATCTGGCTAAAATAATCTCATCTTTATTGCCAGAGGTTTTCTTATTATGTGTCCCAAAATCTTGATCAGGCGTATGTTGTTTAAACTGGCTGAGGCCAAATCTGTAAAGAAGTAATGTATTAAATGATTCTCAACAAAGATTTATCATCCATTGCTAACTCTATTTCTCTGCTAGTCTGTATTTTATTTGGCAAAGAAACTGTAATGAAGATCACAATGATAAACACAGAAGATTATTAAGAATTTCTCAGATTTTCAAAGAAACAGGACTGGGCTCAACATCTTGGGAAGCACAGACCGGTTATTGGGAATAACTGTAGGTTGTACACTAGATACCTTTATTGATAGTCCAGAAGAGATTCGATCTCCAGGCAGACGTCCAGGAACAGATATGCCACAAAAGGGTAGGAACCCTTCTGTCTTCAAAGCATGTGTTGGTAGTGTTCTTATCTGTTACTTTCTTCCAAATAAAGGTTAAAACTCATCCCACGGTCAGTTCTTGTTGCCAAGACACTTTCAACACAGTGGACTCAAAAGCTGCACAATGTACGATGTTGGAAATCCTTGTTTACCTTCAGTAAGTGTCCCCCCATCAACACATTGGCAACAAGGCAACAGAAATATTTTTTTCCTTTCTCTTTTCCAAGTTTCTTCACTTCTGAAATCTAAGGCCTAATCTGCTTTCATTGTGAAGTTAGTCTCATAGACTTTGATGTAGATTATTTTTGAAAAACTCAAACTGCCAAAATAGAAACAGCCTACCTTCTTTCTCAGAAAGAAAGCAGAAACCAAGGCATTAATCCTGTGTACCAGGACAACCTATTTTAAGCAGGAAGGAAAATAAGAGTGTTAAACTGCAATGCTACCTCCTTCCCCGTCCTTGTGATCCCACCCTGTACCCCATGTGTACCTCTGTTCCAGTAAATAATTGACAGTAGGTAATGACAGGTTCAAAAAGCTGCCCCCCTGCCCTCTCCTCTCCTTAATGATGCTTAATTTTCCCTTACTCTGTCTCATCATGTTGTCTTGAGTATGAGTTCCTTGGGGCCAGGTCTGTGTGCAGTTATATGTTTAGAAAGACGCAAACACAAACCAAGTACTACCAGAATCCAACTGTTATAGTCATTTATATTGTTTGTGATCAGCTTTGTAGGCTGGGAGTGATCAGGCCATTCTGTATTTGGCTGGAAGTTCAGGAAGGATAGGCTGTGAAATTGCAGGTGGTCCTCCAGCCTGACCTCTCCCCAGAGTCTGAGCCCTCAACTTGGCATCTGCAGGGCTAGAACAGCTCTGCTTTGACTGCTGTGCTATTTGAGATATATAGAAAGCTTCTGCTCCAAGAAAAGCTAGAGTTTGGGGATGTTCAAAAAATGTCATGATATTTCACCTTGAAATGATACATTTGACCCAGTTTTACTCTCTTGAGCATCGTTGCTGATATTTTCATCTGTTTACCTGTGGATCTTCATTTGGCTTCTCCAGGAAAGTCTGGGAGCAGATGTTCTGGCAGCTGAATACTCCCAGAAATTTTGCCTGGGTGTGCATTATTTGATTTTATTTGGTGTTTTAAACTATTGAGCACTGTATTGCTGCTGTACTCCTGCATAATTACTGTCTTCTAGTCAAAATACAGATGCGTGAAAGGCGCTGTAAGCAATTTGGAAAGGGAGGGGATGGGGATCTGAAATTATATTGACAGTCTTAGGATGTGTATCCTGTGCCTAAGGCTTGATCTTGCTTCAATTAAAGTAACATATACCAGGGGATTATAGGACGTGGTTGCCTTCAGTCTCAGGCTGACTGTGAATTCAGCAGGCAGAGAGCGTCCTTCCTGTCTGAAGATCTTATGACGGCTATGGACGAACTCCTGTCCAGCAGTCACAAAAAAGCATAACTTGTAAACAGTTATTAAAACTTTATGATGTACAGTATGTTGTGAATAAATGTGTGCTCTTGTATTGCCAGAAGAATTAGAGGCATCCAACCATGTGAGGGCTCCTCTCAGATGCAGTTTTTAATACCTTATGCTCAGTCCACCCGCCTCAGAGGCAGAAAGCAATCTCCAAAGGGGTACAGGGGCAGAGCACAGCAGCCTGGAGAAGGACAGGGACAAAGGAGGAATGAGGGGGGTTGCATAGGCTTCCCTGGCAACCCAGGAAACCTCCAGCTTTCGTTAAGCAATGTGCATCCAAGTGCTCCCTTCAGAAACTATGTTCCATATGGGCTATGCCTTATGCAGACACACACTTCGTACTTCATATTTTTCTCATTCTGATTTCTTTTCCCATTCTTATCCATTTAAACTGATGATGTGAAAACTTAGCACTTGTTTAGGAGCATTCTCTGGGGACAATTAATTGAAATGCAGCAAGTTTTCGCTTTTCTAAAAAATGAAGCCATGTAAATGTCCTGGACCACATTCCAATTTCTCCTTTTTTGCACGCTGTTATGTTTGTAGAGTTTAAATCTCTAAAATACAGAATGCTTGTGCTAGTACTAGTGCTAGTGTGACTACTGACTAGATGCAACAACCAGCATTTATCGTTATTCCCTTCAAATGAAGGAAATGTTCATCTGCAAATAGTTGTGTGCCCATCTCTGCCTTACAAAAGGAAGGACAGGGGAATTTTTCAAGTGTCAAGGTTCATTTTAGGGGGGAAAAACTCATCTCAGTAAAAGCCTTGGCCTTGTAAAGCAGCATTGTTAGGTATCTGCAGAACTGTAGGAAAAGAAACAAAAGAGCACAACATGGGGTGAATATTACCTGTAACAAAAGGTTCTAAATTGCATTGTGCTATGTGTGCTGCTCAAGGAAAAAAGCTCCTGGTGCTGGAATGAAGTGGGACCCATAGGACGCAGTGAAGGCGCACGGTGGCTGGCCACACCGGCACCCATCCAGCTCGCCAGGCAGCACCAGCCCACGCTGAGCTGCAGACACAGCTCTTAGCCCAGCTTTTCTTACAGCTCATAACTCTGCAAAGCTCAGAGGTCTCTCACTGGTTCAGTTTCACATCAGGCAAATCCAGCAGGTTCTGGCTGGCGTGACTTTGAGCAAACACAAAAACCGAAATGAAACCTGGGAGATGAGAAGGAAAATGTTTATGTCAAGCCCCAGCAAATCAAAACATCACAATCTTCAACAACCGTCTCTGTGAAATTGTTGCTGAGAACGCAACATGAGTTAAAAACATGATAAATCTTTTACAGCCTATTAATATATGCATGATTCACAGTTGCCTTGTAGATGTGTACAGAAGCCGAATTCCCTACAGAACAGAAATGCATTGGCTATTATATTTCTGGTTTATATCTTTTTAGCCAGCAGAAGGACAAAACCAGTCTTTTGTGAGAAGGGCAATTTCCACCAATAACAAGTGGAAGAGGAAACTCTCAGCATGACCTACATTTCTGTGGGCCCTTGCATCTTTTTTTTTTTTTAGTGCTCCACACGGTTTAGTTTAGTGAAACCAACTTTTCAGGAAATATCATGTTTTCTATATCCAAGCACAGAGAGCATTGTGAAATGCCGTGTTTACCATGTTCAAGTGTACTGGGACTGTCCAGGCTTCAGCAAATATACATTGTGGTTAAAAACAAGAAAATTGATATGGGTAGAAAAACAACTTGTGAAAGTGTAAGAAAGAAAGGGAAGAGGTTGGGGCAGGGAGGACAGGATGAGCGAGGTTGAAATACATTGTGTGTATGCACAGTTCCGAAACCTCCCAACCTAACCCTGTGTTGCTGTGTTCAATAACTTTTTGCTTTCTAACACTGCGCTCTTTGCTTTTTTGCAATGTTGAAGAGGAAAAATTATGTATACACACAAGTTTTGAGAAACCTGAATCAGGCTGCAGTGAGGGTATTTCACATAAAGTACTGGAGCCTTTAATTCTCAGTTGATTTTACTTCTTGACAGTGGTCCTGGGCTCTGTTAAACTTGCTTGAACTTTGGACTTTGCATGAAACAGCTGAGAAGAGAGAGGCAGCAGTAATAATAAGTCTAAGACACTTTAGTCCTCCCATGGTCTCTGGGGCTGTAGGAACAGGTTTATTACACGGTGTAACTTTGGGCCTCTCTGAGCGCTGCTGGTTTCCAACCAGTTTTTTCTGCTAGCTGTGGATCACTGGGGTGCAGTGTTCCCCAGCCACTACCTGTCACGCCCTGGCTGGCTGACAGACGGTGTGTTACCTGAACCAATAGCAGAGAAATCATTGCATCATTAACTTCAGGATGTGTTACCCACCCAAGTAAGCACAGAAGGTCCCAGACAGGTTTGCATAGCCTAAGCTAAAGTATGCGTCAGCACATCTTCATGGCTTACCAGACTAATTTAGGTTTGGTTCCATATGTATGTTTGCAACCTCCACATCCTGACTGCAATATAAACCTACCTGTAAGTCAAGAAAGATTGATTTTGTCTGCTTGCCATCTCTCATAACCAAGGAGGACCTTGTGGTATCTCTAATCTAACCGGTCTATCTAATCTAAACAAGTTTTTCCCCATCCACCCCAAACAATCATTAAAAGGAATAACGTATCACACATGTGAAGGGGAAACACACTATCATAATTAAGATTTAGCCCAATGTTTATGTTTGTTCATATTCAGAGTAGAGAAACATGAAACTTCCCACTTGTGCCTTGAAACAACCTCCCAAAGTCTTGTATCAGACCTATCATAACTCATGCTTGTCCTTGCAGCTGCATAGTGACAACACAGATCTATTTTCATCCATCTGTGTTCAGGTCTTAATGACCATCTCATACTATGACGGTACTATAGTACCACCTCTGGAACATACCATGCTACTGTGTGGTATCACAGAGTTACTGGGAAATTTTCTGATTAAAAGTCAGTTTTAACTGCTTCATAAATACTTTCTACTTTTATTTTACTGTCTGCTGGAGACATAAGTAACTCTTGAGTTAACCACTTCCAGTTGAATAATTGCTAATTTTCAGCAAATGGCAGGTTCTTTACTAATCTCTGCATGGTTCTGATTAATTGATTTCTTCTTTCAAAAAAATATGCTTTTTCCAATAATATTATTCCAGAGCTGGTACTTCATTGTTTATTGGGTGGTTTCTTGTTGTTTTTACTACTGCTTCTATCATTATTATCAGCCTTGCTATTATCATTATACTGTTATTACTTATTACAGTGTTCTTCAATAATAACACATCAAGGCTAAGACTGAATCGCTCTATAGGGATGCCTGTGGTAGGGACCCCATTTCTTGGTTGGCAAGGAAGTCTCTGACAATCAATTCAAAACCTGTCATCGATCATAAGAAGAATGAAGAGAATAAAAGGCACAACTCTTATTTAACCTGTGTGGGGAGGCAACTAAAGGAAACCTGGCAGAAGTCTCTGGTGAGAAGAAGTATTTGTTGATCACTAGTTACTGCTAGAGTTACATTTACCTGTAAAAGAAGATGTCGGGAAAAATCTTTTAAAGAGTCTTGCACTGGCCAGGCAGTGACATTGTGCAAGATCTCCACAGGCTACCTTGAAGCAAGCTGAGTTTTATTTTTTGTTACACATTGCACTCTGGGCAGTTCTTAGGACAACCATTGCTATTTGTTTGAAAGAGGGTTTGAATCAAGGACCAGTACAGCAGTTCTTGAGATTAAGACCTTGTCCAGGTCATCTAGTGGGTGAATCAGAAGCTCTGTATGAGCACCTAAATCATATCATGGACCCTATTGGAAAGAGAATAGCAAGATTATCCTCTTGGCATGGGAGGGACTGGGAAAGGTTAAGAAAGAAACCTGGTCTAAGTGAGAAAAGTGTTTATAATGTGTACGGGGCACAGCCTACTCCTAAACTCTTTGAATTCAACAAATGCAGTGAAATACAGCACTCTTATAAACCAATATGCACTTTTCAATCATTAATAAAGAAGTGATGAAAAAAATTGCTAGCTCTCCCAGCCATCTTCTCAAACCCTCATTAACTGATTCACTTGTTATTGGCACTATGGTGGAAGTTGTTACAGCAGGAGAAATTTAGGACAAATAGTGGCACTATGCATATCTGGTAGCAACAATTACATTTCCACTTGGTCACATGCACCTTCCATCAAGGCTTAAATACATTAACACTCATGGTTTCCAAACTGTCTTTCACCACGGTGGCAAACATGTAAAACAGAAAAAACTATCAGATCGACAATTTTGTCTGTTTGTAACTTAGAAAAGTCAGAATCATTGGCCATATTAAATTAAGTCTTTTTTCAGTACTTGCAGTAAAAAGCAATAGTGCTCTACAAGAAATGATCACCATGAACCTTCACCATTAGTGCAAAATGTTTGGGTATCTCTGTTTTCTTCTAAAACTAACACTCCTCCTTTTGAAATGCAATATCAATTTCCTCTGTTTTTTAAGGCTCAAATGCTGCCAATACATTAGTGTATATTGATGTTTATCAATGTATATATTTAAATGCATATATTTAAATATGTGTATGTATATACATTTTATGAGTATATATATAAATATTTATACATATGTACATGTCTATACAAATATATAGCTGTGAGTAGCTCCTTGAGAGTCAATTGAATTAGTCACAAAGTTAAAGACAGTCAAAAGATGAAGTATTTTGATAAAACAGATCCTCAGCCTGATTCAGATTATGAAAGTATGGGGTCTAGAATTTTGCTCCACTTTAGCTGGAGGAAAAGTTTCCATTTTTCTATCCATTTATCTTATATGCACTTTTTTCTGGAGTTTGAACCTTCCAATGAAATCATAGTAATAATGAAGACATATACAGTCATTTACGTTTCCCAGCAGACCGTATGTAACATATATACATTTCTATTTGCTTAGAAAAATACACTACTATATATATGTATGTGGAATAGGAAGTGAGATGACATTGAAGGTAAGTGTGAACATGTTTTATAGCAACTTGGATATTAAGTCATAGGGGCAAAGTTTTATGGGAATCAATTGATGCTGTCCTCCATCTTTGTTTATTATTCTCTGTTACCAGAATAGCAAGCTGCCACATGGTGTTTTAGTGTCCTGAGATAACATGAATTTATAATGGTGTTCTATTTTAAATGCCCATAAGTATTTAACAGTCAGTTTAGATGGTCACTCAACTTCTCCTCACAGGTCACAATGGAACTATAAACAGAAGGTAGTAGCAATAAATAGAACTAATAAAACCAGAATGGTGAAAAACCATTGTTGTATAGGCCCTGTGTAAACAGAATACTATATGCAGAATTAACAGCATTTAGAAAACTATTTAACAAATACTCTACCCCTACAAGAATACTCTGTGATCACCAGCTCTTTTAGGTGATTCCCATGAAGGTGCAGTTTTCAAATCATTTAATCCCAACTGACATTTCTGAAAAGCCTAATTTTTTCTTCAGGCACCAAAATACCTTTTAAAACCTGACTTTGGGGAATCCATTTAAAAAAAAAAACAAACCCAACTTTTATACCTTCCCACCAAATTAAACACTCAAGTATAACGCGCAGGTATCACATGAAGCTTCAAAATCCCAGGGCAGGTGCCCAACCACATGCTAGTGGGGCTATGTCCAGGTGTAAAATTTCTGATATTCCTGAGCTGCCTAAGGCCTGTTTCAACCCAGCACTAAGAATGTTCTCCCTTTTTCGTTTTATGCAGAGCCCAGCTGAAAAGTACATTCAGAGCACATGGATGGGACTAGTCCTGACACAAAAAGCAGCTAGAAGCAGGACTTTCTGCCGGGCTGGTATGGTTGGGCACCTTAATGTAGTTGATGTATCAGTGAGCTGTGATATGAATACAGAAGACTGATTTTTAAATCCTTTCTCCTTGATTTGGTAGACAGGGCTTGAATACGACTCCCAGGGAAGTATCTAATACTCTGCTATTGCCAGTCTCCATCTCGCTTCCTGATCTGTTTAAAGCACAGTACTCACACAAACACTTGAAACTTCCTTCTTTGTGCTTGGTTTATGTCCCATGTGGGAATACAGCCCAGACAGGTTGTGTTTTGTTCCAGGGGACAGGCACAGCAGAGACACGGGGGCCAGACACAGCCCAGGCAGGAGACACCAAGCATGTACGTGCCTGTCCCAGTCGCGCCACCTCCAGGAGCAGACACCAGACAGCCCATACAGATCAGGGGAAAGCCAGACTACCACAAATGGGGTTTACAGAAGATACTCTGCTGAGGCTAGGTCTGCCAGCAGGAGGAGGAAAATACTTTTCCCTGTGACTAGAGCACGCCTATGGATATTGCAACCATCTTCCCCAATACTCTTTCTCACAGATAGGAGCTTTCATCCAATCTCTCAAGGTGCTGGTGGTGGCAACCATATTTACACAATACTTGAGTCACTAGATCTAAACCACAGATTGCCTGGAAGGAAATGGTTGTCTTTGCAAAGCAGTTGTCGCTAAGCAGACCAGGAAGGGGTCTCAGACCAAGATAGACAAAGAGGCAGAGCACGAGAGAAGGCATGTTTCTGCAGCCCGGGAGGGAGTCACAGATTTTGACCTCTGCTCCTAGGACTGTTTCTGTACTTGCCATTAAATGATTAGGTTTGGTGCCGATGGGGAAAGAGTTAAGTGCTGAGTGAAAGCAGACACAGCTGACAAGGACAGAAATAGGAAGAACAAAACGATGTAGGACGCGTGTGTGTGTGTGTGTGTGCAGGCGTTTATTACCTGTGCTGGAACTGGTGTGGTACTGTTGGAAACACAAGGCAGGATGGAGGGACTTTGTATCTTTGAACAGGGGTTTGGTAGGGAGAGCTGACTGTGTAATGTAAATTAAATTAAAGCATAGGTGTGGGGGGTTTTTCCTACCAATGGCTTGGTGAGTTATGGCAGAGTGGTGAGGTGGCCAGCAAGTGAGGAAGTGGCAGAGAGGGAGAAGAGGAGGGGTAATGCATGACTTTACAGTCAAAGAGATACGTCCTGTTGAGTGGAGCTTAATATTGCATACGCCTCTTACTCAAAATGTGAACTGCAGACCAGATTAGATCAGGGAATGTTAACCACGTCCAGTGCAAAATATGTATTGTTTTGTTTGGTTTCTTTTAAAACAGAGAGAGGGAGCATAAGTTCAGGGAGGTAAGTGAAAGTTCAGTGAGATTTCTCCACATTCATGAAACCTGAGTTCATAGTCAAGCTATTGAGTCACATACAGATGAGGATCTTGCCTGGTCAGTTAAAAAAAAAAAAAAAAAAACACTGAAAAAAAGAAAAACCCCAACTCCTTCTCCTCTGTAAGTTCCTTGATGTTCAGTAGGTGTGGTTGGGTGAAGAAAAGCCAGACCAATACCAACAGCTGCATGGAATCTTTCCATGACTGAAAGGTGAATAATTAACTCTCTTATAACTGCAGCCCCTCAGGGGGAGGTGAGTCACTAGCCCGATTTAGAGTTATGTTATCTTGTAATGAACAATAAGAGGGAAATCTATACGTGTCCTGACAGTTCTAGTGAGACATCGATGATCTGTGCCCCAAAAACCTCAGGATGTGAGTTGATCAACATGCACCTCTAAGAAAATAACTGATTTTGTACGTACAACTCATCAGTGCTTCAAAAAGATTTTTTTTTGAAGCAAATGAAATTTCCTGAGTAGGATGCTGAGGCTTAGGCAAGAAGGAAAAGAATGTGTTGGTTTTAACTGGCAACATTGTGCCAGTACCTAAAATCAGATACATCAGGGTGGGAATTAACTTATTTTTCTGCATCCAGTCATGCTCATACTGTTGCCTCTGGACTCTTGGGATGGAGGGAGGGGCCCACAAAAGGCAAATATGAAAATCAGCCTGCTGTTAGGTGACTTAAAAACCTACTAATGGATATTTTCCAAAGGGTTTGAATGTCCGCTGGGAAATCTCCAGCAGTCTGCAAATCCAGAAAACTTCAAGGCTGGTCTAAACTTAACAAATCTTTGCATATATTAACTGCACCCACATGAGAAAGGCAGTCTAAATTGCTCTCTCTCATATGGAGGGAAAGAAGACTGGAGCCCTTGGCTCCTGCTCCTGCATTGCAGTGCCCTTTCTGCTTCTTCTGGAGCTGCAGCCTCTTTGTTAAGATTTTTAGGGCTCTGCCAAGGATTCAGGTTCAGAAAGTGGCTGTTAGACATATTCATAGATTGTTCTTTGATAAACCTTGCAAAAGACAAGTGTCTCTGTGGCTTCTTCTGCTTCTAACTAAAATGTCAACAGATCTCATATGACTTTTGTTCCCATTTGGGTATTCAAGACTAATTAGCTCCACAGCGTGACAGACATAGAGGGACATCAGCCTCATTTGTCATATCGATGTATTATGCAGTCATGTTCTGATGGAAGGAGCAATTCTTGTGGGTTTTCTTTCTTCTAGACAGTTTAGAAGTAGCATTGAGTGACTGAATAGGGAGCTGTGTTTGTGTGTTCTGGTTGAGAGATGAAGCCAGATCCCTGTGCAAGGGGAAGCAAGTGACCCGAGTGAGTGAATGAGGGGCTTCTTAGAGTTTTGGTAGGGGTTAAAAGAAGAATAAAACTTGCAAAGACTGGTTTAAACTGTGCTGATTTCCAAGGAGCCATGCCCTCTCCATTATCTCAGTGAAGAGTGTTTGCAACCAGTACACAATGAAATATGTAATTCCATAGGAAAATTTTTAAAAGGAAATAAAAGAACATAAACAAGAGTAGTCTGAATCAAAGCAGCTCATCAGGTCTTAATCCTCATTAGTGGGTATTAATTTTGATGACTGTATTGCTGACTAATTAACAGCTATAAAAGAGAAAACTTTCCCACATGCTCCACCATGCTCCATCTAGGGTCAACAGACTGTCACTGGGCATATTTTAATTATTGCTTTGTCATTATCATATCTTCAGTTCATTACTGCAGATGGTCTAGATCTGCTGCAGAAATCCTGTGATCAGTTGTAATGTGGGGGGTTTTTTCTGTGAAAATAAGAGTAGGCAATGCTTAGAAATGGAAGCCAGGATTCTAGAGAGTGATTGAAGAGAAAACAAAAACTTTCTGTTTTGGAGTAGGGTAGACCAGAGTGCAGAGGACTTCCGGGATAACTATGCATCTTAGCAGGAGTCAGAAGGGCAAAGCTTTTGCTGTTTTTTTTTCTTTGAGAAGATAGGAAGGAAGGAAAGGAAGGAAGGAAGGAAGGAAGGAAGGAAGGAAGGAAGGAAGGGTATAAGGGTGTTCTGGAAGATCAGAGAGATCTCAGCAAAGCCAAGGCAAGTCCTACCATTATATAAAGTGAAGCTGTAAGCCTTGGATACAGATTTTTTATATTTGATCATAAATAGGTAGTGAAAAGCAACACACTTCTGAAGGCTCTACACAGCAATGAAATAATTATTTCAGCTTGTTCACTCCAAAATACCTCTGAATGGGACAGCCAAGCAAGGTCTTTGTTTAGAATTGTCCCACTTACTTGTCCAAGCTGGAGTTTGACGCCTGAGGAAGTCCAGCCGTGCTGCTTGTAACACGCTCTTTCTTCAACTGGTATTTCAGTGACTTGTTTTCTCCCTGCAGTTCAGACAGTATTTTTTTTAGCCTTGACAGAATGGCTAGACTAGGTAATCCACGCAAACAGCTGCTGCATGCAATGTGATCTTTTCCCCAAACCTTTTTAACAAAGACTTCTGAACTGTTCCTTAGTTTTGGATACGTTGGAAATATCCAGAAGCTAAAATCTCTCAATATGAATGTAATTGACATATCAACTGTCTTACCATACTGCTTTTAGCTTGAGAAGGGTCCCAAGAAGATTAACAAATGTTCGCATGTTCACAAAAAACACTCCCTAATCAAAAGCACTCATCAGGAAAATACCTCCACTACAAACCACTTTCACAGAGGATTTTCTTCTTGAATATCAGTGTTCTTGTCTGTAGTGAGAAGAAAGATGCTACTGATTTTTGTAGTCTGAGCTTTGCAAACTTTCAAACTTAATCAAAGTTAACATAATCCAGAATTTTCATTGTGATGAATTTTATAACATGAAATCATTTTGTTCTTTTTTGATCATAGACATTTCTGTCTAATGGAACCCCTATATGAGCCCAAGTAATATTAAAGTAAGTGTTGCAAATATTGGAGATATAAAATAACACTAATGGATCCAGGGAGATTTGAAAAATGAACAGGAGAAAGGCCTTTAAAAAGGCCTACGAATATAAGGGAAAACACATTCAGAGGAAGAGAGGAATTTGGAAAACAGTCATTCTAAAGAAGCCAAGAGGTGAGAGTGGACAGAAAGTTAGGCTTGCATTAGGAACACAATGTAGCATCCAAATGGGTATTGCAGCTGTGAATTGCATAGACGAGGGTAACATCCTCGGTGGGTAGGATGGCAAAAGTCCTTTTCTGAACATTGTGTGTATTATTCCATCCACATTTTAGGAACTTATGTGCTGAAAAAAATCAGTGTATTGGAGAGCACTGAGGGAATAATAAAAAAGAGTAAGGGTGCAGAGAATTTATTTTAATAGGTAAGATTAAGTACTAAATCTGTCAAATTTTGTTAACAGGGAAAAAAAAGGCCACATGGATAAATATTTAAAAGGCGTCTAATAGGAAAGGAATTATTTTAGGACAACCAAAAATGCTAAGAAAAGGAAAAGAGGATGAATGTGACAATGAGGTGTATCAGACTGCGAAATGGTCCCCTGTGGGATGAGAGAAAAACCATTCTCCTAGTGAGAATGACTTTAAACGAGATTGGATATTATCTTAGTCACCAAAGGGGCAGCTGGGAATATCAACTATTTTCGAGATTTCGTAGGCAAGGATCCAAAAAAAATAATTTTATGAAGGCCTTATTTTCTGCTGAGCCACACACCCTTTCCTTCTCTCAATAAGATCTGATGGCTAGTGCTCTCTTTCAGTGCTCTGCTATTGCTGGCCACACCGTGAATTAATTAGGAAGGAGATGTATGGCTGAACGCATTGCCCCCTAAATCTGAGCCTGTCCAGCATCCCTAAATAAAATCAAGGAGGTGGCATTGTTGGGTTGCATGGCAATGGCATTACTCTGCACTACGTATTTCCACATCCTGTGCTGCCTATTGCGAGTACAAACCTCCAAGGAAACCAGAGAGTCAGAACCACCTAGGTAATGCCAGTAAACTAAACCTTTAGGCATTTCTTTGCTTTGATGCAGAGAAATGCATGTGCTGTACTGTTTGTACCCTCAGAACAAATGGCAGTCTTGGGAACTAGCATGGATGTTTAGAGATGGTATTTAAATAACATTACTTGGGAAATTCCCGCTGCTTAAGAAAAGACCAACTCAAACAAGAGTTTTCTTTCCCAGAAGGCTGAGACAGGTATAATGAGGATTAGCAGGCATAATTGATATCATTTCTGTATCCTAGAGGATCATGAGTCATCTTCCTAGTCACGTCCTCCCTGTTTTTAGTTCTGATGAGAGTGAAAATATTACTGTGAAGTGTAAAGCGGCAATATAAACATACTGTGTGATACAAGCAACTGACTGCAAACAAATAACTTAGTTCAGTCACGTCCATAATAATTCCTCACTTTTATACAGCATTTTTCATCTGCAGATCTCAAAGTGCTGTGCAGATGGAAAAACTCAGGAGGTAAAGTGACTTGTTTGAGGTCATTCAGGTAGACAATGGCAGCTTTGGGAATAAACCATGCTGCAGTGCCTCGCTTTGCATTATAAATGCCCCTCCTGTGCAGTCCTGGAAAGGATCACGGCAGCAAGCCTTTGGAGAGGGAGAATGTGTAGCTGGAGCTGAAATAAGCCTGAGTCTGATCATAAGACCACTGTGAATTAGAAAGGCCAAATTCCACCCTAATGTGCAATCTCTCTTAAAATCAACTGGAGCTTTATATTTAAGTATTTCCAAGGTTTTCCTTCCCATGGTGTCTGAGTACCAGCAAAATTACATCACACTAAAACAATCTCTGAGGATGATTCCTTTCTACTTTTTCTTATTAGCCACAAGAGCCACCATATAATGTTTTATTTTTATCACTCCTTTTTTTTTTTTTTTAATTGCACATAAACACTGTGCCTAATTCATTAATCATGGTGGAAGACGGAGGAAAGGTTTATCGACTACCTAAAACCGCAGCATTGCAGTGATGCCTCAGGCCTAGAAAGCAGAAAAAACAGTAAGAGAAGATTTCACTCTTGACTTTGCATATAAGAAGAAAAGTGCAGAAAAAAAATTCTGCAGGCATCCAACATCCCCAGTTCATAAAAGAAGCTAGGCAGACAATATCCACAAGCACTTCATGTGATTAAAAAAATAAAGGGCAGAATATGAGAAGAATCAAAACAAAATATATCATAAATTCCAAAATTATAAATCCCATTATGCCTGAAATTTGGAAAGTAGAATACATCCTACAGATTCCTGGAAGGGAAGAAAAGGTGCTGGTCCTGAAGCCACTAGTTTAGAGTTCCTTGCTGGCTCAGCTGCAAGCTCTCTCTGTAATCTTGGGCATATTACTTTACTTCTGTTTCCTCTCCCACATTGTGGGTGTGCCTACATTGCAGTCAAAGTGAGATATTAAAGCTTGTCAGCCCAACAGAAATGGCCTTAACTGAGTTAGCTTATATACTGTTAGCAATGCAATCCTAGTGTGGAGTTGGGTACGGACTAAATTCTTAAGGGTGGATAATGAAATTTGGGAAGAACAGAATCTGAATGCTACTAGAGGAATCCCATTCATCTAGATTTCACATTATTCTTAAAACAACCCACCCAAACAAACAGATTTTCTGATTAACGGTAGGAGTTGAGCCAGAAAAAAAAAGTTTAAAAAAATAAAAAATAAAGATGATGGTTGAAGTTTTCAGAGTCATTCAAGGGATTTAGCCACATGCTTCACATTAATATGAGAGTGCTGCTCTGGGATACAGATCTTAAGAATGGGAGATCTGTTCCTGAACTCCATCCAAATCATCTTGTAACTAGGGTATGAAATGAGATGAGTTAGTCTTCCACAGGGGTAAGACCAGCTGAGAAAAAGTGTGTTTCAAAACTGTGAAGACATTTTAAAGGAAAGTTACTTATTGTTATGTCAAAGTCTGGCCAACTGCTAAATATAATTGTATTAGGCTGCAATTATATACATATTAAGAAAACACTTATGTCTTGTGGAGGAAAAATATTGTTTGCTTCTTCTTTTATGAAAGCATAGCAGCAATATAACTTAGAGCTGTAGATCAGTGTCAAAAACAATAACACAATCTGGTATGGCACTTCCCCCCCACCCAGCTAAATGGCTCTTATATACTCTTAAAAACAGCATGATAGTTAAAATACAAATAATGGGTATTAGATGGAAATGATAGTTGCAAAGTACAAACACATGTAAGAGAGTTGCTTTAGAAAGCATAGTGAGAGACAGGGTAAGAGGAAAAACTTTATTAATGTCAGAAAGATACAGGGAAATATTTAGTGCACACATGTTTGGGATAAGAGTTGGGATGAGGAGCCAGATGCTCAGCTGGTGAATGTTGATGTAGCTCTGTTTAAATCAGTGGGACTATGCTGATTTACTTCATCTACAGATTTTGCAGCTGGTTTTGATATGCATACAAACTTTGAATGTTATCCAGACTTACCTGCCCTTTACTCTCTGGAAACAAAGCTGGAACTCTGGTGGGATAAGGATTCTCAAGGAGATCTCCTGCGTTTCTGGGGGCTAGAAACTTGGTGAAGACAAGTATTATTGTGGTTAGGACAGTATTTCTACATTTTCCTAGCCCTGCGGGAAATCAAAATGCACACTAAAAGCGAATAATTAACCTAACTTTGTAAGCCTTCAAGAAGCATTCATTCTTGCATGATTCAAGCCGTATTTTATATGAATCAGTGTTCCCCTCCCTACTTAAATGTAGACACGTTATTTTTGTGGTCTGGAAGCTGAGATCAGATTTCACCCATAATGATTTTAGCTGCCACACAGCTCATCAAAATTGCAATTATAAATACCAGTGTTTTTCTTTTTCTGGAATGTAGACTGCATCACACAAGATCCTGCCAAAAGATGCAAAATTAGCACTGTGATGGATATACTTGTGCAACCTCCAGGGAAGGACAATTAGGGAACGAGGAATAAGAGGAGAGAGGGAGCTGTCTAAATCATCTTTATATCCATCTCCTGCACTGAGAAATTTTGATTCTGCAAAGCCTTTGCACAGAGAAACCATGCATCAGCCTTAACAAAGCACTACCAGTTTGCATGTAGCAATTTTTGAGTTGACAATTACCCAGTAATGTTCATTGCTGTAATGAGCACAGTGAAAAAAGTGCCAGATTTTGCCTCTCTTTACCTTTCTTCCTTAAACAGCATGTTACTAGTGTGTCCCCTACGGACCTTCTGCACCAAAAGGATCAGGCTAGAGCTAGGACAGCTATCCAAATTCACTTGGAGGCAGGCTGTCTGTCATCAAGAAGCAGTTGTAATGTTTCTCTCCTGTTTACATTCTACCTGTGCCGGCTTGCATTAGCATTAAATCTCCATTGAATCTATGACAGGTGTAGCAAACATACTGTAAATAATACCAGACTCCTTAGCACTCTCACTACAGATGGAGGAGAGATAGGGGAAGCATGAGAGGATCAGACAGACATACCTGGAAGTGTAGTGCTATTGATCCTGCCTCCAGCTTAGGGCTGGTCTAGGGACGGCTCAGTTCCTCATTCCATTCCATGTGGAAATCAAATATACATTTCCCATCTGTTCTTTTTGAAGCAGTAGCTTTACTTTGACAGCGCTTTGAACCGTCTCCCAATCTGCATGAAAAATTCCGCAGTGTGCTCTGTTTAATCATGCTCAGAGATTTTTGGGAAATAGTTCTGATTAGTTACAATATCATTAGGAATGGTAGGGCTATGCTTTTACATGTAGGATATATAACTTTTCCAGATGCACAGACTTTTATAAAATGACCAACTACAACATCATTAGGGAAGGCAAGTAAGTGGGGAAGAATGTTTATAAAGACTTCAAACTCTAGAAAAATAAAGATGTCTGTGAGTCCTCAACTCAGCTGCTCAGTTTCCAGCCCAGATGGGAGACAGACTTACAGGACATGGTTCCGGCAAGTTTTAACATGGGCTGAAAGGCTATGAGGACTTTGATTTACTAACACTGTAGCTAATGGAAATTAGAGGCATGGGCCACAGTTTGTTGCATTTTAGGAAGAGCGAGTCTAAACTACAATTTGTCTGAAGACTTCAGATTCTCACTAAAAGTATTTGTGTAATGTCTGGCTTGCCAAGTAGTTTCAGATGTTAATTGAATTCAGCAGCCTTATTAATGCAATCAGAAGGTAAAATAGTACAGATGCAAGGGTTCAAATATACTGTATAATCTCAATGAACCAGGGGACTCAAGTTATTGAATATGAAATAACATTATGTTTATCACTAGGATTTCACTCCTTGCTTCTTCACGATGACTGCACCAGCCAGACTGTGGAAATCCAACCAGCAGTTCCATTATCTGGATTTTGTCTACACCACAGAGGGGTTTGTTTGGTTTTTTGTTTTAAATAATTGGATGCTATTAAGTTGGTTGTAAAAAAATGGCAATTTTTTTCTATTAAAAGTCACTGAAACTTTTTTTCCTCCAAATCAAAGTAATTGTAGGAAAATGTGAATATTTTGAGTGTCTGCCTGCTTTCCTTTCATAAGCAATTGTTTAAAACATAGAAGCTCTATGTGGTAATTCTGGAAGATGTTTGATATGCTGCTACATAAACCTGTGATTGAAAAAACAAATAAGCGTGGCCTACACAGATTAAAATGGGTTGACTGATAAGCATTAGCCTAGAACTGTAATCAGAAAACCACTGTTCCTTCTGAAGTCACTCTACAGTCTGTTCTTTGTTCCTCTCTCATTAGACATCTTCTGTCATTAACCTGAAGTGAAACATACAATTACTACCGTTAAAATGTGTAGCCCATGCAAATATTGTAGCAGTGATAAATGACAAAAAGAGATAAGTAGTCACTGATGCAAATACATTCTGAATTATTTGCCGCTGCATGAGCTAGAAAACAATATGTATACAGCCAAATACAAAATCATTCATGTATGAGAAGAGAGCATAGGCCATATTTAAAGGAGATGGAGACTCCAGTTTGGTAACCAACAACTTAAAAAAGACGCTATGTGATCTTGGAAGAAAATCAGCTGTTGGGATAGACATCCCAACATCCAAGTTATCTGCCTGGGCAGGCTGCGTACCTTTTGTGAATGACAGAAAAGAACTGCTACTACAGCAGCCGTACCTGCCAAAGGGCTGGGAGGGGTGAGCACGTGCACCGGGGGGAGGCTGAGACAAGCAGACGGGGCGATTCGGGGAGCACGGGGCAGAGCTGGCAGGCACCCGCGCCCAGCGGCACCCAGCCTCTGCTGCCCCTGCGGCTGCCTGGCTAAATGCCCTGGTTGCCTGCCCTACGCCAAGTGGAAGCGTGGCTGCAGGGCCATCTGGAGAGGTGGCACTAGGCAACACGCTGCCCTCCTGCCGGTGCAACCTGCCCAGCCTGCAATTAGCTCCGAAGCTGCTCCAGAGAAAGCACCGGAGGGCCACAAACTGAAGTTATCGCCCAGGGTTGCAAACACCCCACGAACCACGGGCTGAGCTCTCCTGCAATACCAAAAGCAGAAATTTGACCCCTGCGTGTATTACTTCAGGAATCTCCAGCAGGAAGTTATTTTATTCCTTCTGAAGTGAGTGACCCTGGGTTTTGTAATATTAAGTAAGATTCATATCACCTAACTTAGATCATTCACATAGAATTATTCACTTTGGGTTTCCTCACAGTAATAAGTGATAAATAAGAACTTTTATGGTGTGATTCATGTAGGGTAGACTTCTGAAATCTATCGGGTGAATTCCATCCTGAAAGTGACTGTCGCTTCAGTGACATACAGGAACTCTTGAGTGAGGTGTCCACATTTGGTCAGTTTGCTCCCACTCACTGTGTCTTTTCCAGTGTAGCCTTTTCGAATGTACACAATTCTGAAAAAAGGCAGATATATCACAGAGGATTGCAGAAAGAACCATGAGAATGGATTGGAAAGTTATACAAATATAAAGTAATTTGAAAGTTATATAAATATAAAGTAATTGGAAAATTACTTTATATTGAGGTAGTGTAGGAGCCCACACTGTTCTGCTTAATTAAAAGAATATTAAAATACAAGCTGGTCATCTTCTGTAAATATGTAATATACCATCAACCCTTAGCTCTTCAGTTTAATAGACATCAGTATAAGAGGCTACACTAGAAGACAGAAGAAATTCAGAATAGAAATAAGTAACACACTTTACAGTGACGTTAATTAAAATGGCAACAGTTTAGCAAAATTAATCAAATATTAACATCATGTCTTTCTGCATCACATAAAACAAGGAAGACAACAGGAAAAGACACAAATTAAATAAGAGCTAAGTGCTGGGCAGGGAAAAATGATGCTATTACATATCACCACCTGGGAAATTCTAAGTCAAATCTTAATGAGCTCAGCTCACAGCTTTTGGAGGTTTACCTACTGGACTTCTTTTCTAATACTGAAAGTGCAATTTTACTGTTCTGAAAAGAAAGGCCTTGTCCAGAGGTGTCAGCCTAAGTCAATGAGCAGAAACACTTTGTATATAGTCCAGTTTAGTCTCTAAATCCCTCTGTTGCCTTGGACAAGTCACTTAAATCCTGAGACAAGAACATTAAAAATTCAAGAGCTATATTCATGCAAAGTATTTTTATTTTCAAAAATCTAATCTATCAAAAGTCATTGGTACAAGCAGTAAAGAGAAGTCCAGCCTTTCAAGACCTGTGAAGAATTTTGGGAAGTCACAAGGAATGGCAAAGCCAGAGTACATGAATTGGAAAAATGGGGTTTGAATCAATCTAAGCATGTTGGGACTTATACTTTAAGTCATTAAGTTTTACTCACCTGATACAAGATCAGATATTTACTCAGCAGAGTACATAGTGAAGGTTTGTGTAACAAGGGGAAAAATCCTACAGCATGTGGTTGTCATTCCAATTGGATGAAACATAAAAATTATAAACCTGCCATGGGTACACCAAAAAACTGGAACAAAGATTGACTCTTGAAAGCTTTAATATCCTCCCACCAGGAAAGAATTAGAAAGAGTCAAGCTAGATTAAACATAATAATCTAAATTCTGCTCCTGATTACATGCATGTAAATCTGAAATAACATAACTTACAGACTTATTTGGGACTTAAATTGGTGTCTATGTGAGCCTGAATTTTGGCCAGCTTTTATTTCAGATGGGAAGAAGAAAACATGTTTATAAAATCTGAGCAGCCTACAGTTTATCTGCCTTTAAAAAGACACACACTGTGTGCAAGCCAGTAACAGACCTCCAGCCATACCGAGAAGCTGAATTGTACTGAATAACATATAAAGACAACAGCATATAATCTTGTAGCTGGAGAACAGTTTATTATGTTCTCCTGTCTCTCTATCAGTGCTAGTTCAAAGGCGTCTGGGCAAGATGATAATATATATCGATTGTGTTGAGCTTTATTAAAGGACCTATTTCTCTCAGAAAACATCTAGCAGAAGCAGCTCGGTTAGTGATATGAAACTTGGGAAGGTGCACTGTTTCCATGCCCTACTTCAAGCATCTTGTCAAATCATGTGCAAATCCCCGGGATTCCCTTTCACCTCATCCAACTCATTGCACTTAACAGTCTTCCCTGGACTCCAGCTGCCCTATGCCCCTCAGAGAGTTAGAGATATGGGCTGTCCCGGATGGTGATAAAACCCAGGAACTTCCTAAGAACCTTCTGGCAGTGCCTGAATTTCCCTCCTGAGTAGGGGCCATCCTCACAAGGGCTGAATTTCTGAGTTAGGTGCTACAAATGGCATAAAAGCAGGGTAAATCCTCCCTGCGTTGATGGCTGATTTGATTGCTCAGCTGTACAATAGAAATAATAGGATCTGACAAGGGAAAAGTGAAGATACAACGGAGACTGTGAGGAGCTCAAATGTTATGATAATAGATGTTGTACGTGACCTTAAAGTAGATAAATATGAAACGAATTATTCACATATCTTTCATGAGTCCATCACAGAACCATTTGAATTCCAGCACAGCTGCAATGACCTACACTTTTCTCAGCTGTTCCCTCTCCATTTTTTTCTTTTTATCTTTTTTTTTTTTTTTTTTCTTTTATTGTGTTTTTAGGGATAATTTT
>VXBO01015123.1:5112-60991 GCA_013400135.1 Rhinoptilus africanus
CTCTGAATGGCAGCACAGTCTTCTGGGGTGTCGGCCACTCCTCCCAGCTTGGTGTCATCAGCAAACTTGCTGAGGGTACACTCTGTACCCTCATCCAGGTCGTTGATGAAGATGTTGAACAACACCGGTCCCAGTACCGACCCCTGAGGGACTCCACTAGTCACAGGCCTCCAACTAGATTCTGCCCCATTGACTACGACTCTCTGACTTCTTCCTTTCAACCAGTTCTTGATCCACCTCACTGCTTGATCACCAAACCCGTACTTGATCAGCTTAGCTACAAGGATGCTGTGGGAGACGGTGTCAAATGCTTTACTGAAATCAAGATAAACCACATCTACCGCTCTACCATCATCTATCCACCTAGTAATATCCTCATAGAAGGCTATAAGGTTAGTCAAACATGACTTACCCTTGGTAAAACCATGTTGACTACTCTTGATGACCCCCATGTCCTTGACATGCCTAGAGATAGTGTCAAGGACAAGTTGTTCCATCACCTTACCAGGGATGGAGGTGAGGCTGACCGGTCTATAGTTGCCCGGGTCCTCCTTCTTGCCCTTTACTTGGTTTCCTTGTCTTTGTAGGAAATAATTATCCCTATCCCATATTATATTCAGAGACATACCTCAAAATCCTTTTGTAGGTGTCATTAGCCAGAGCAGAAAAGGATTCTGTTGCAGTAAAAGTGCTTTTGTGGATTTATGCAGTAGTTATGGTTAATCTCTTTCAATCAGGTACGTGTTAGTTGTAGACCTCAGATTACTTGCCTAGTCCATATGAAGGGGTCTTTCTTGGCATACAGTGAAAGAACGCTGGAATATATTTTAAATGCCAGGATGGTCTTACTCTTTTCACTTTCTAGTTAGCAGTTTTCTGTAGTCAGCCTCTGCAGAAATCTTTGTGCTGGCTAGGTGTCAGAGAACCTGAGAGCCCTTTGTCATCAAACTGAGTGAAATGAAACTGTGAGGATATTTTTGTGACCTCTTTTAAAGATGTGTTTTGAGAAAGTTGTTACAGTATTACTATTGGTTCTGCTTTTCACATGGATGAGAAGCACAAGAAGTTATTGCACAACATTGAATAGCATATTAATAGAGTGTATTTTTAATTAAAATTTCAGGGGGGGGGGAAAATGAATGTTTCCTCCGGTTTTTCAAGATAAACGTACTGAGAAACTAACTCCAAGTCACCTTGAGAAATAAAATTCTCTAAAAACATTATCTGAACGTATCCTATTCTACAAAAGCATAATTTCTGTAAGACACAGCCATCAACTGTAGTTGATCTGACCCTTTTGTTGCAGCCTTTGAATTGAATTGTAGTGACACTCTCTTTGTTCTGTACACAGCATGTTCTCAAAATACTTCACCTCTCCAGTGTACAGGATGTTGTGTGTGAGTTTGGATGCACCTTTGTATGGCATTATTCTCCTGAGTTAGTTCTGAGAGTTGAGACCACCTTTACAAGAGCAGTTGTGCTCTTGATTGTGCGTAGTGTGTTTGTACGGTTTGTGTTGCTCTGTGGTGGTTGCTATCTGCTTGTAAATTGTGTTCTCCTGAGTTTGTTTTACTGCAATTTACATGAAAATCAACACAAGCAGAAGAGCGATAGGGTTAACAGTACAGAATAACTGACTTGTGACTATGCTGGTGGTTGAGCATCTTTGATGTTATTTGTAAGCCAGAAACCTTTAACAGTATAATTTTCAGTCTGTATTGATTCATGGACATCAAAGCATTTTCCTCTGAGAATCTTTCTCAAGGACTGCTTCAGAAAATTCATAAGCAGGTTCTGCTTACTAGTGCATTTCGACAAGAGACTATCCCATTGTACAAATTGGTACCTTGCCATACTTTTAAAACGTAGACTTTTGAAGTGGGTGTCTCTCTTGCTAGTCAGGTTTTCTCTACCAGGTATACACCAATTCTGTAATGATGAGGCAGGTATTGGCTGGAAGAATGAAGATGCAGGCAAATACTGGATGTGCTTGAAAATGGATACTTGCGGTTTTCTTCAAGATTGTGAATTGGTGTTTTCAGTTAAAGCTGAATTGAGGAGAGAGGGACGGGGCAGGAAATCCACTGAGGCTTTTTGCCAAGGACCTTTTCTGAAATTAAATGTGATGTGGTTACTGTTACTGGATAACTTCTGAGAGCAAGAAAGTGTCTCTGAGGGTGAGAAAGCTGTTCTAAGCAGTTCTGGTGTGTGGGACCAGATTGAATTCTATTATGAAGAATATAACTGATTTTAATACAGATTGTGCAGTGTAAAGTATATAATAAAAGGAGCAGTTGCACTCCCTTCAAAGTGTAATATTGTAAATCTGAGAGTTCTGGAAATGTTCTCGCTTATACTTCTAGAATGAGCATGATCTATATGTGAGCGTTATAATGCATGAATTCTCTCTTCGGGACTTTTTTCTTTTGAATGGAAGACAACAAAGAAACCCAAGGTATAAAACTCTAGCTCTGATCTTGTGTTTAAAAAGAATGAGCCAGGTAGCTGGGATTTTTAACACTGCAGGGGCTGTAGAACATCTTGACTACCTGAAGTCATAAGTAACTGTTTAGAGGTTTTTTAAAAAAGACTATGGGTTTTTATCAACTTACTCTAATTTTTTTTCGAAATCTGTTATCAGTTTATGGGAGCATTGTCTAATCTCTAGATAACCTAGCGATTTAAGAATATAGAAAATAAAAATTCCTGTCTTTCATTCTGCTGATTGGTTCCGACTTTTGTTAAGGTTAACTTCTGTGAAAGCCTTTCAGTGTATATTAAAAATGCATACTTATAATAGAAATTATTTCTCTATTTTTTATATTTCATTCTCAAATAACCTTTTGATTTAATACGAAGGCTTTTTAAATGCTTTGCATTCTATTAATACTGAACTAAGTAAATGGACAAGTAAATACTGCCTGGCAATTTCATTTTGCTTATGGCTGCTATTGTGGGAATTGAGGTAAAGCTATTTTCTTCCTGTAGTTTTAGTTTATTGGATGAAATTGTGTAATGATTCATTTAGTCTTCTGGGTTACTTGTGGGACTACAGAAAACCTCTGCATTGGTTCAAGATCAACCTCAGGCTCTGATGTCAAATTGTTTGCATTTACTGCTGCAGAGCTTAGAGCTAAAAGATATGGAACTGCGTTTAGAACCTGTTCCTCAGCATCTGGTTCATTATACTGAAATTGAAGATGACTGCTTCATTTCTTTTTCTTTTGGTTGTAGCAAAGAAAATTTCTGTAACTGAGGAAGTCAAAATGATAAGTAGAATTGACTGGAAGAGGGAAGGTAAATTAAAAACCAAAGGGCATGCATGCAGAAGGTTCTTAACAAGTGAGAGCTCTTACCCAACAAATACAGTATTTTAACTAAATGGATTTGGCAGATAAGAGAATGTGATCCTGTTCAGGAGTGTGATCTTACAAATGTTTAGCACAGTCATGATGGTCCTTATGTGTTGGAGTGAGAGGCAGGGGAAGGGGCAGTAATAAACTACATTAAAAATATATCCTCAATTAAGAACTTCTGTAAATTTCTATTGACTTAGTAACATTTGTATTTTGTGGGTATATGACATTTAGTGGAACTTTTTGCCCTTTCTATTTCAGTGATAGACGTTTGCTACAACCCGCTCAGGTATGTGACATTCTCAAAGGAGTTATACTGGTCATCTGCTACTTCATGATGCACTATGTTGACTACTCTATGATGTATCATCTGATAAGGGGACAGTCTGTCATAAAGCTCTACATCATCTATAATATGCTTGAGGTAAGAATGGTAGCATCAGAATATCAAGCATGCTTTTTTCAGACCATCTAAAATATTGTTGTATTACAGTATTTGTGCTTAGAACACAGCACATCTGGTATTCTCACAAATGTGCACACGCCCATGATAAGCCTAGATGCAGTGAAACAGACAAGTTTGTGAAAAGTGTGTTTTTTGTAGATACTGTTTCATATTGCCTAGTTCCTGGAGCTTATTAATCAATTTAGTTGAATGAAAATTGAGAACTGGAAATGGAAGAAGAAATGCCTTAAACTGAAATGCAAGAAGTGAAATGATTGAGGTTTTGAACTCATTGAGAAAAGTAGAAACTATTGGTTTGAAAAAGTTATAAGATCCTGAGAGAGAAGAGAAGGAAGATGGTAGAAGACATGGAATTTAGTTTTTAATTCTTCATTATGGAAATATGTCTTTCATTGTGTGCAAGGACAGATGTTGCTGTTTAACCTGTCTCAGTCCTTGCTAGCAGACAAAAAAGCCTGAGTACATAAACAGTAAGTTGAATGACTACAGTGAAACAAGAAAAGGAAATTCTGGTTTGGGAGGTAAAATAAAGAGAAATTCGGGGGGAAAAAAATTGTTCTGTTTTTTTAATAGTGTATAGCATGAGATTTTTAATTGCACTTCTATGATCAATGATTCGCAAAGTAAATAATGTTTTCGTAGCTACAATCTTATCTCCATCCTGCAAATATAGGACATGCTAGGAATATAACCCCTTAAAAGGACTGAATCAGAGCTTTGTACACAAGAGTTACTCTACTAGGATTCTGGTATCTCTGAATAGCATATTAATCCTTGTTTGAACATCTGTTCTACCTTTGTGTGAAGACTGCTAAAACAGGGCTACATTTTGGCTAAAGACATTTGTTCTTTCCTCATAAAATATGAAAATACTGCATAAGGAACACATTTCATGGTCCTAAGTGAAATAAATATCATACAAGCCACCTCAGTTGTTTATTCATAGGGTTTTGTTTTCTTTGATTTTTAGATTTGCTGAAAAACATGCACAAAAATTGAGTTACTATGTGGATTTTAGTGTGTTGGGAAATACTCATCCTTATGTAGTCCCATAATCTGTGAGAGATTATCACTTACTAAATAAATCCATGTGCTCAAATAGTCATTTCTCTTTATTTCAAGACTACTTCAAGTCACTTCTCTAAAAGCTGAGAAAGTACAGCACTACGTGCTTACCACGTAATTTGAAGAGAGTCTGCAGTGTTTGCTGTGAATTGGAAGCCATGTGCCATTCCATTTTGAATGAAGAGTTGAATTTAGTTTCTTTGCTAGGTTTGGCAGAACCAAAAGTGTGTGTCTCAACTAAGAAGTGCTGCCTTATATTGGGGTTTTTTTTAGGAAGGGGTGATGTCTTACTGATGTACCATTACCACGCGTAGTTACTAGAAAAACTACATTAGACTTTGAAGTTGGAAACTGTATTTAATTTCCATGATATCTTATGATACCCAAGCAGAGAGCGAGTTTTTTAAGGGGCTTTTTTGCTCTGGTAGGTTACAGCCACAATGTTGGCAGAAAATGTCATGAGATCTCACTGAAATAGTGGTTGACAGTCAACTGTTGTTAGTCAGCTATCAACTATTGGTTGATAGTCAGCTTTCAACATTTTGAATATTGGCTTGCTTAGGCTACTTCAGTGGATTTTGTTTAAAGTCTTTGCTCCTAATGCAAGCAATCCTTTTTAAAAAACTGTTAAATATGCCTTTTTTAAAAAAGGTAATAAACTTTACATTTTCTTAAGTTTTCAAAATAGGAAGATCTTTTTCATTTAGTTAAATCAGTGAGCAACAGAGATGTTTACAATGTCCTAATGTTTTCGGCTGTTAGCAAGTCCAGGGAATACTGTCCTGGACAGATAAAGGGAATGCAGAGTCTTCAAATTATGTGCTGAATGCTCCAGATGGACAGCCTAAGTGGAGCATTCAGCACGTTTGGCTTAAAATGACACTTTTCTTTTTTAGATTCAGACCCACCGGCTCCTGCTCCTTGTGAAGCCCCAGTGTGCGTTATGCTGGTGACAGCACTCACCATGGAATTCTGCTGGAGCCTGGAGCCGGCATGTAGGGTTTAGGTAAGTCATATTTGGAAAAGCGAGTAACAATATTGTGTGGTGGGTTTTAATATTTTCTATCGTATCAGCTAAGAAACAAGGACTGCTTAAATAAAAAGGAAAGCAAAGCCACCATTTGATCTATTAAAACCCTCACAATATTGTGAACAAAAACTTACCAAACTCTAAGCATTCTGTAGTTGGTGTTACTACACCACGTGTAATTGCTCAATGGGTCATCACAATGAGCAGGAACCAAATCATGCAGACCACCTTAATTTACAAAATTTAAAAGCCGAAAACAATACCACTGTAAATATCTCTCAAACTAAAGGGTTTGTGAACTTCACATTTATGATAATTCATCACCTCATGGTTCTGTTCATTTTATTTCATAGGTGATGCTTAAAGAGTAGCATACAGTACAGTTTACTTGAGACATCCAGTAAAAATTTGTTTTAATTCAGCCTTTGTGTTTTGGGAAGCTTCAATAAATGTTGACTTGAATAATGTAAAGCTGAAGGACTTTTCACCCTTCGGTATCTTTACCTTTACAACTCTCAATTAACAGAGTCAGGAAATGATCCCAAGTCTAGGTTTACTTACATTGTCCAAAGAACTTATTTTCTAGTTAATAGGTATGGTTCAGTATTTTCAGGTACATCATGCAACTAGTTCTGTATTGCTACATGTTGGTTTAACATGTCCAAAATTGTTGTTTTACCAAAAGACAGTAAGAGGAGTCATGAGTTGTCTTTACCATTTAGAGATAATCGGTTTTTCATATATAACTATTTCTGTTTGGTTGAGTTAGTAAGCAATGAAAGAGATCTCTTTTTTTTAGCCAGACATGTGCCTTGTGATACCAAATTTAATTTTTGAAGTGCTATTTTTGTTGTCCTGTGCAGCTTAGTTTTAAAATTACTGAACTGTAGTGTAAAGGCAGAAAAAAGGCTTTCCTTGTAATGGTCTTCAGTTTTACACGCTTGATAATGATGAAGTGTTGAGAGCTGGGGGAACTCCATGTGACCTTTCTTGCTGTGGTATTGAATTACAAGCTCAGATCGCTGCCCATGTTTTTCCTCACTTTAGAATTACTGCTAGTTTTGTTCCTAATTGTGCATATAGTCTATGGGTTGCTCTTCAGATGTCTGTTGTTTTTTCAAACTAATTTTCCCTTTTTGGCAGACTTTCTAGTCCCTCTTGATCCCTTACTGTTGTGTTATAGTACTTTTGAGTTATGCTTTATGCAGAGATTTGTATTGAGTATATATTCCAAGATGTAAGGAAAGAGTATAGCCAAATCTAATTTCAGTCCCTTTTTATACCTGTAAGCTGATGTTGTTCCCTATCACATGTTTGAAATGAACTTTTTATTATTTTTTTCTCCTTTTAAACCCAGAGGCGTGTGGAAAAAAAAACCCCAAAACATTTAGGACAGTTTGACACAACATACATACTGCTTTATCAAAGGCTCAAGTCTGAACTGTACTTGGATGTCTTCCAAGGAAGCATCTAAGATAACACTACAGGGTTATATAATGTAAATACTGTTGAAACAGGGACGGTAAATTTGAGAGGGAAAGTAAGCTGCTGAGTATGCAAAAGGAACAATATTACTGTGAAATGCAGAGTGGAAATGAAATGCAGAAAAGATGGGAAGTGATAAATATGTGAAACTTTTATTAAGCTTGAGCTGTACTTACAGTGACATATTCAGGTGTTGGAGAGTAAAATATTGCTTTAAGGCAGTAAAAAGTTGTTCTTGTTTAGGTGGCTGATCGTCTGTTTTCTTCATTTGGACAAGATATTTTGGATGCTCTTTATTGGACAGCTACAGAACCTAAGGAAAGAAAAAGAGCTCACATTGGTGTGATTCCTCACTTCTTCATGGCAGTGCTGTATGTCTGTATCCTTTTTCTTCAATAAATCACATTTTTTTCTAAATTAAACTACACAATAACTGCTCTGCATTATTTTACTTTAGTATTTTTGAGGAAGTGATAGTATTCCTAAATCAGTGTTCCTTTACTTTCTAAGTAAGATTGCCAGTACTACAAGTTTTTTAAATGAATGAAAAAAGCCTTTTAACCTTCTTTAAAAAAACCTTCATAATGATACACCACTGCAGTAGTACACAGCTTTTTAATATGTAATGTGTAGTAAAATGAAAAACACTAATTAGGTAGTTCATGGAAACTTTGATTTCTGATTTGTATTTGAGTATTCTCAGTCACAGGGTCTTCAAGACAGTGGGGTTTTGTTTTTTAGTGGAATGTGACAGACACCTAGCTTGAAAACATTTTCTTGAAAAGGGGGATAAACTCATACATATTCAGGATACAAACGAGTCTAGTGTGAAGTAACCTTACAGTAAGCTGATGAAAATGATCTGTAAAGAGATAAGTAGTCCGGTTGATGTTATGATGAATTTAGAATTCTTGTACTTGCCTCTGTTTTCTCTGAAATCTTTAGGCTAATTCAGAATCTTTATTTATGTCATATTTTTTTCCTTCAGGTTGTATTGCTCTTTCTCCTGACTAATGTCAGTGGGCTTTTAGAACGAGAAAAAGTAACATAAGTATTACATGCTACAATGCACTGTGGGTACATTGCATAGGTTTAAGTACTGTCTTGCTGTAAATCTAGTTGACAGGGAGATAGAAACTTTTTTGTTAAGCTTTGGAAACAAAACAGGAAATTTGAGTTGTGGTGCTGTTCAGTACTGCTGTGCAGAAAAATTATTTCCAAATATGCTTCCTTAATCCTGCTATCTAGTCCTGCATGCTATTCTTATAATGGTTCAAGCAACAACCCTTAATGTGGCCTTCAACTCTCACAATAAGTCACTGCTTACCATCATGATGTCCAATAATGTAAGTATGTAGCTTTTATTATATAGCTACCCTAAATTTTTTCGGCATCCTTCATTTTTGTGTATCATATCTCTATTTCCATGTTATTTTATTGTCTGATTAGTTTATATCATTTTTTAGCAGTAAAAACTAACTGACTTTTTAAAAATTGCAGTTCGTTGAAATAAAAGGAAGTGTTTTCAAGAAGTTTGAGAAGAACAACCTTTTTCAAATGTCAAATAGCGGTACGTATAGCTGTGCTAATCAGGAGAAAAGATGAAGTGAGAGGCTGATTTTTTTTTAATGTATTCATTTATTTAATATTAATTCTAAAACATCTTTACTTTGGTGAATTCGAGCATTCAGACTTGAATTCCTCATCTCCCCTATTACTTTTGGGCTCAGTAGGATGCAACTGGGATTCCACTTCCAGGAACACTGTTTTTCCTTCAGTGGCTCGTTTTTATTTGAAATGCTAAACCAACCTATTTGCTGGGCACTAAAGTTCTTAGATACAAATTTCAGATTTAAATTATGATACTCAAAATATCCGTGCTTCGAAGGCTCTGAAGTCCTCTTTGTTTTCAAAAAGTTGACTTTTTAGTGTGATGTCTTGGCAGTGATCTCAGAATGCTGGTTGTTTGGCAGTGTTTTATGAGTGTTTCATGAGGAAAAGCTGTTTATAAGTATCCTTTGATCGTGGTTCTTTCTAATACTGATATCAGCCATCTGAAATATTTCTTGAATTCTTGGTTTCAAAACTAATAGGAGATAACTGCACTTTAAGGTTGTATTACAGCTTTGCTTGCAATACTTTCTGCTCTTTGAACACATTTGTTTCTGTTACTTTGTGCATATGACATTTTTTGGTCAAAACTGTTTATACAGATAAGCAAACAGAATATATTTTTTTCATTCCCCTTGCTAGTTTTTTAAACCAGAGAATTCAAATGTTAAGTAGGTTAAAAACAATACTGTAGCCGCATATTTAAAAACTGGTGATTTATATTTTTCGATCAAGTTAATTTTCCAGCAGGCTTGCTTCAAGTTTTGAATCCTGACTTTTGATGTGATTAATTCATCTGTAAACTGCAATGATATTACCTGCAAATGTTAAATGGAGTTGTTTTATGATGCTTTGGGTGAAAGATTGTTTACATAAAATCTTAAATATATCACGTGACAGAAAAGTTAGCACTAAATTTTAATCTGCCTCATAGAAGTTCTTAAAAACTTCCAAAATAATCTTCTCAGTCGGGTTGATAAGGTGTTTATTCTGTGCTAATGGTATGTATTTTTGATTTCAAAATTTAAATACTTGCATTTTTTAAATTAAATGTATGTAATTTTACAGTGAGAACATCTAAAAGTGATGTTTACTAAAATATTGACAGAAAACATAGATGAGTTCTTTTATGAGTTCTTTAATCACAACACTCGCAGGAAATAGTTGTAAGTATGCATCCAGTTCTCCTACAGAAAGGCCAGGCCTCTTTCTTGATTTAAATGTTGAAATAAATGAAGGACTGCTGTTAGAAATGTCTAGTAATTTCCTCCATAAAAAGCACCTGCAATAGTATGCCAGAAGAAATGTATATCAATATTTTATTGCTAGACATTATTATTGAAGACCCATAATAGCAATATCAGGTCTCCCTTTACCACTTGGTGGAAGAAGTGATGCCATTCATTATACCATCTGGGGATGGAAACAGGTGAGTACATACATAGAAGAGTGCACAAAACAAGCTAATTTATTCCCTTCAAACAGCTTTTCCTGCAACCACTTCTCAGTATGGTTATAAATAGCAGTGGTTTTCTTCTCATAGGAAAATAACATAGGCAGGTTTTTAGGAGATTTTCACCTCTTTTGAACTTGAACAGATTTACTGAGTCTCAGCTTCAGTAAGGGTGGATCAGTATTGCTCCAGTTCATGTATTCTGATAGCTTTGTTATCCTTTAAATGTTTTATTTCCTGCAGCTGAAATGGTAGTGCATCTTGCGTTGCCAACGTAGTGTACGTGCTATGCCAGTGCTGTATCCTGCTGCTGGAACTGACTTCCAGTTAGCCTGTGCATCCTATGCTTAAACTGCATGCCTGGCTTAAACTAGACTGCTAAAATAAAGCACTACATACATGTTCCCCCATATATTTCCCACCTTCCTTTCAGTTTATTGCAGCTTATTTCTCGGATCTGCAGTCTCTCCTGTAGGACAGCAATGGCAACAGTAGCTGATTAAGCCTAGACAGGCTGAATGGATGCCCCCTTGCCCCACCTGTTCTAGGGTTCTGCTCAAAGTATTGATGTTGTCTCAAACATATGGTTTAAATTCAGTGAAAAGATACTGAGTAGTACACAGAAGCTAAATGAACTAAGTCTTGGGGCGAAAAAATATTAGGTCAGTCTCAGAGAGGCATCTGAGGAACTTGTCAGGAATAGGTGAAACTCCCTTCTTGTTTAGCATGTTAATCAAAAGAAGAACATGAACTAGCAGAAAAGGTATCAGTGACCTCAAGAGTAGACATTGTGGTCAAGACAGCTTGCTGCAAATAGAATTCAAAAGCAAGTAATCTTGTGAATAGAAGCTTGAAAACAGAAATGAACCTTTCAGTTATACTTTCTAAGACATGTCCTATATTGTGCAGTGAAATGCCTTGCACAGCTCAGCATGGTATTGAAGACCCTATGTAGTAAGACACCAGGATATGAAGTGCCACCAAGCTACCAGTTTAGATCTGGAAATGGTGAAATCATTTTCACTTTGCATTGTGCTCAGCACTGGCTTGGGAGTAGCAAGCTGATGTGTGACTGTACTATTTGTCACAGTATTTCCAGTTCTGGACTTAGTGGCATCAGTGATCTTTCTCACCTTTGTATGGCCTTTAAAAATTCTGCTGTAACAGCTAATTCATTAAAACTTCAGGACTAAAAGAACTATGAATCATCAACATAAAACCTAACTGAACAGACCATGAGATATACATTGGTTACACAGTTATCTAATAAAACCAAATGTGTTATCTTTTGGGTGCAGGAGGTCAACAGAGATCTTGGGGCTTATATAGCTGCTTGAGATTGCAGTTGCAGAATCTGTTATTTCAACCATATCTGCTTCTGTGGCTTTGACTTGTCAGCTGCAGCAAAACTACTTTCACATTGTCACCCTGACTTTTACTAGGAAATGTATGCACACCCAGGGAATCTAAACACGTCTCTGGCTTTGGTCAAAATATTGAACGGCCTTCATTTTTGCCTTTGGTCTCTCGCATTCAAACTGCTTTCTCATGTGGCTTTAGTGTCATTTTTTTTTTTCAATACCATTATTGTAATCTAGTTAATTATTTTAAGGATGAGTTATTTGGGGGCAGGAGCACTTTTAAGGTAGATCAGTGCCTCCTTGATGATTCCTTGTTCAGTCTTTGATCCTTTCTTGTGCTCTGGTCACTTATTAAGAGGTAGTTGTCACTAGATCTACTTAGGATTTGCTGAAATGCAAATCAAAAGATCTTGTTTCATTTCTTTGGGGCACAGAGTCTAGTTGGAGGTCAGTGATGAGCGGTGTTCCCCAGGGGTCAGTACTGGGTCCAGTCCTCCTCAATGTATTCATCAGTGACCTGGATGAGGGGATAGAGTGCACCCTCAGCAAGTTTGCTGACGACACAAAGCTGGGAGGGGTGGCTGACACCCCAGAAGGCTGTGCCGCCATCCAGAGAGACCTGGACAGGCTGGAGAGCTGGGCGGAGAGGAACCTTATGAAATTCAATAAGGGCAAGTGTAGGGTGCTGCACCTGGGGAGGAATAACCCCCTGCTCCAGGACAGGTTGGGGGTGACCTGCTGGAGAGCAGCTCTGAGGAAAGGGACCTGGGAGTCCTGGTGGACAACAGGATGGCCATGAGCCAGCAATGTGCCCTTGTGGCCAAGAAGGCCAATGGCATCCTGGGGTGCATCAAGAAGAGTGTGGCCAGCAGGTGGAGGGAGGTCATCCTCCCCCTCTACTCTGCCTTGGTGAGGCCCCACCTGGAGTGCTGTGTCCAGTTCTGGGCTCCCCGGCTCAAGAGGGACAGGGAACTGCTGGAGAGGGTGCAGCAAAGGGCTACCAAGATGATTAGGGGACTGGAACATCTCTTCTATGAGGAAAGACTAAGGGATTTGTGTCTCTTTAGTCTAGAAAAAAGACAGTTGAGGGGAGACCTTATTACTGCCTATAAATACTTGAAGGGTGGGTGTCAGGAGGATGGGGCCATGCTCTTTTCAGTGGTGCCCAGTGACAGGACAAGAGGTAATGGGTGCCAACTTGAGTACAAGAAGCTCCACCTGAACATGAGGAGGAAGTACTTTCCCTTGAGGGCGGCAGAGCACTGGAACAGGCTGCCCAGGGAGGTGGTGGAGTCTCCGTCTATGAAGACATTCAAAACCCGCCTGGATGGGTTCCTGTGCAACCTGCTCTAAGGTGGCCCTGCTCTGGCAGGGGGGTTGGACTAGATGACCTCCAGAGGTCCCTTAAAACCCTATGATTCTGTGATTCTTACATACTGTATTTTAGTAGCTTTTGATCTACACATAGGAACAGTGGCATTAAAGTGGTCGGTTTCTTTTTCCTTCCCAATTAAGGATTCCTGCACGATGTGTAAGGGAATCTGGAAGGAAATAACTAGGTGTTCTCCCCAGATAAGTGCCCTGCCACTTCTGGATCTCTGTTCCTGGGATCTAGTTGCCCATCTTGTTGGTTACCACCACAAAATACTTAAGTTCTTCAGAGTTCAGCTCCTTCCTGAATGAGCTCAGTAATCAATTGTTAGGGATGTTGGCTAAGTAATTATGCTAGTCCATACTAGATGCAGTGTGGTCCTAGGAACACTCTTTATTTCCAATCACATCAATTTCTGTAGTCTTGTTCGTATTTTTTAAAAGTGATGATAATCTCTGACACATTGACAATTTAACTTCTGGTCACTCTTGCTATCAATCCTTTAAATGGAATGTCTCTATTTCCCAGAACAATTTATAGAAGGGCAGAATGTGTTATTAATATGTGCATAGAATTCCATTCAAATTGGAATGGCAGGGTTGATGTAAATGGAGTGACAGTATTTGGAATCTGATTTGGCTATGTGCAGTCCTTTTCTTGAGGCTTTACTTCACAGAACCAGTGGGGGAAAAAGTATACCTTGCTTTTCTCCCTCTTGCATTTATGGCAGTATGTGCATTACTGGCTTTGAAATAAATATTTACCACCTGTATTAATGTGACAGCCCTAATAGGCATGCATGACTTACCTTTGTGGAATAAGGTATATTGTGGTTAGATTTTGAGACATGACCACTAAATTCTGATGAACTATGTCTTGGAAGGTCTGATTCTTCCTTTCCCTTTTCAGTATACTGAAATAAATATTTTAAAGGAAACTGAAAATACTTAATTATATGTAATCACTTGCACCACCAGTGGATGCATGGAAGCACAAGCAAATTCAGTGTCATAATTGTAATTTTTCAAAGCAGTCTGGAGAGCGTGTATGTGGGGAGTACATAGTATGAAGTGTGGCCAGGCCTCAGGGCAAGCTCTACTAAGAGTAGAGTTTAAGCACCGTATTAGAATGCAGTCTGTGCATGGTGTGTGCTGACAGGAGACCAGTCAGGGCATCAAGTGCACCCTCAGCAAGTTTGCTGACGACACCAAGCTGAGTGGTGCGGTTGACAGGTCAGAGGGGTGGGATGTCTTCTGGAGAGACCTGGATGAACTAGAGAGGTGGGCCCAAGCAAACTGTATGAAGTTCAACAAGGCCAAGTGCAAGGTCCTACATCTGGGTCGGGACAACCCTCGTTATCAATACAGGCTGGGGGATGATGTAATAGAGAGCAGCCCCGCGGAAAAGAACTTGGGGATACTTGTGGATAAAAAGCTGGACATGAGCTAACAGTCTGCGTCAAAAGAACCGTGGCCAGCAGATCCAGAGAGGTGATTCAGGAATAGTGTGGTGAGCCGGACTAGGGAAGTGATCATCCCCCTGTACTCGGCACTGGTGAGGCCCCACCTCGAGTGCTGCGTTCAGTTTTGGGCCCTCACTACAAGAAGGACATTGAGGTGTTGGAGCGTGTCCAGAGGAGGGCTACGAAGCTGGTGAGGGGTCTGGAGGACAAACCTGATGAGGAACGACTGAGGGAACTGTTTAGCCTGGGGTTGTTTAGCCTGGAGAAGAGGAGGCTGAGGGGAGACCTCATCCCCCTCTACAACTCCCTGAAAGGAGGGTGGGGAGAGATGGGGGCTGACCTCTTCTCCCTGGGGACAAGGGATAGGACAAGAGGAAATGGGTTCAAGTTATGTCAGGGCAGGGTTAGATTAGATATCAGGAAACACTTTTTCACTGAAAGGGTTATTAAACATTGGAACAGGCTGCCCAGGGAGGTGGTGGATTCACCATCCCTGGAGGTGTTTAAGAAAAGGGTAGATGAGGTGCTTAGGGACATGGTTTAGAAGGGGTTTTTGTCAGGGCAGGTTAATGGTTGGACTTGATGATCTTAAAGGTCCCTTCCAACCTCACCGATGCTATGATTCTAGAGGATGTAGCCTTTTTTGTTCTTTAGTTCACAACATCATCTAAGAAGTGGCAAGACATGGTACAGGAAATTCCCCTCACCTGTTTAGAAAAAAACAAACATATACAACATCAAATAAATTAATTGTAAATGCTGGACATTATCAGTGCATGTTTTGTATTCTGAAGTTTTAATTGACATTTAGGAGTGGTTGCCATTGATTGTTTTGGATATCCTGAAACCTTTTTTTTGCCCTTGTCCTTGAGGGCGAGAAATGAAATGAATTTCTGAACCATTAGGGTTTACTGTTGAAGCCCTGTCTCCCTGCTTGCATCTCTGCCAATTGGCTGATGAGAGGGGTGCGAATGAAGAGCGGCCGCACTCATTGCTCGGTCTGAGCAGCCTTGATCAGCAGTGGCAGCAGAGATGAAAGATGAGAAAGAAGGCCAGTGAGAACAGGAAAAATAAGCAGAGGGGAAAAATAGGTGTCAGCCTGTCATCCAGTCTCAGAAGTTAGTGGGGGAAGAATGGTTATTGTTACAGCATAAGAGGAAATTTAGGGCCTTTCTCAATTTAATCTTGTCAACTGTGAGCTAATGTGTACTGAGTAGGTAATAACTATCTGAAGGATGGGCTTGAGACATACTTTAGTTTAGTTCAGGCCTGAATTAAGGTCCTTGCATCCAACTTGAGAGTTTCTATCTGTACAGACCTCCCTTGGATCCAAGCCCTGAAGATGGGATATGGGTGTTGTTTTATGCTGATCAGTGTCTTGAAACACTTTCCCTCCCCACTCCTCCACCCTACTAATGGACCCAGTACATAGCAGTTAGGATATCTGTGATCTGTAGAAAATGAAATTTCCCTTGCTAGGAACTTGAAATGACAGACAGGTGTATTGTCTCCACTTTTGCACCAGGAGGTGCTGGTTCTTTTTGAATACTACCAGAAATGCACAAACCTTATCAAGAAAGTTGTCGGTTTTATTAACATATTAGGAAAGGTGATAGTAAGTCACAACTTAGGTCCCTTCTGATGTTGGGAACCCTGAATTGGTGCAGCATCGGGCAGAGCTCCAGTCAGGCTACAGCATACTGCAGAGCTCCTGTCCATGGTGAGGTTCCCAACACTCCCTCCCCTCAAATCTGATCAAATGATTTGTGGAAAAGATTGTCTGATCCAAGACTTAATAAATACTTGAACCACAGAATGAGTAGATATCTGTGTATGTGAATTAATGTTTCTTTGTAGTTGACAGTTTGCTTTTTTTTTCTTAACTAGATATAAAAGAGAGGTTCACCAATTACGTGTTGCTGCTAATTGTATGTCTAAGAAATATGGAACAGTTCTCATGGAATCCAGGTGAGTAAGCTAATAGAAAAACGAAATGCAAAATGACAAATTCTGTCCTATCAACAACTCTTGCTGGTTTCTGCAGTCTGAAAGATGAGGGTGCCCAGGACATTGACAAATTAAGATTCATCAATTAAAATACCTTAGATCCTCATTTGTCTATTTCTGGTTTTCTTGTAATTGTGACTTTATCCTTTCTGATAGAAGTATATGCTTTTATGCTACAAATATGCAGAGTTATCTTTTAAGTAGTGTCTTGAATGATTTCTTCACAGCGCTTCCCTTTCCTTGATGTACATTGAGGATGAAGAATCCTCTAAAGAATTTTATTTTCTGAGGCTAGTGAGATGGAAATTTGATAGAAGATTATGTAAAAATTTCCATTCATAATTTAACATTGATTATATTTAGGACTTTAATACCATGTTGAATAAATATTGAGTAAAAATTGAATTTTATTTTATTGAAACTTCGGTTTAATGATTTTGAGCCCTGATCTGTGTGGTGTATTTTGCTTGAATGTTACAAGTCTAGCTAAATTTTACCTTAAGCATCTAAAACTGCAGGTGCTCTGTCTATTTCTCATAATCCTGAATATGTGCAATCTAGTATGCGCAAAGGTTGTCTTCCTAGTAGAGATAAAGCTTTACGAAGTAGAGGCTTTAGAACCTGATCCTAATTGTGGTGTGATTGTATAGTACTGATATACAAGTTTCTAGGAATAGCACTGTAGTAAGCGAGAACTTGCACACTACCTGCGGACTGGTGATGTAAAGTTACAGACTCTTAAGGCTCTTGAGGATTTTTGACTGTTGAGCAAAATTGTTACAATTTTTGACTTGTATACTGGAGTCAAATTAAATGGCTTAACTTGTTTCTTCCCGACCTTCAGATCATCTTTGGGTGTTATTCCCGGATGTTTGCATGGTGGTTGCTTCAGAAATTGCGGTGGATATTGTGAAACATGCCTTTATAACAAAATTCAATGACATCACAGCAGATGTAGGTATCCTGTTTAAAATGCTGAGTGCTATTTTAAGTTTTTGTTTATGTTGCTAATATTTTTTAAAATATTAAATTTTATTCCAGTACAGAAAATGTAAAAATTGTTATTTTTAGATATAGGATATCATTTGAGAAAGTTTTTTAATTTCCTATTTCAATATACTTCTGAAGATCTTTATAACACCTCTGCTTCTAAATTAGTAGTTCCAGATGCATAAATTATTGAAAGTGTTGTATAACAGTTCACATAATCACTACAATTTACATAACTGGCAGATCATTTTGTGAAGTGATCGCTTGGTAAATTGACAGACGATTACTTGTTCTGCAGTCTAGACAGAGCTTGTGCCTTTTCCTGCCAAAATGGATTGTATCTTAAAATTCAGGTTTTAGGAAAAACGGGTATTGTGAGGGTATTGAATCACTGTTCTTGCATGTATGTTAAAGGTGGAATCTGAAATCAGAGGTATATTTTGCCAATGTCCCTGGAGCACCAATATTAAGTGGATTATCTGCTGGTTTCCCACTCCTGAAATTTCTTAGGCCACATATATTATGCAGTCCTTCTTTTACAGTAGTAGATGAGGTTCCTTTTTGTGTGGCATGGCATGATGCATTGGCTATTTGTCTTGCATATTGTGTGAATTCAAATGCACTTGATCAATTTGCAAAGAGATGAGTTAGCACTTTTTCACTAATAAAACCACTTTTCAGGAAATGAGATCAGAACTTGGAAGTGCTATTATTTTCAGCATCTCTAAAGTAACGACATTGTGTGGTGCGGAAACAAGTTTAATAGATGTACTAACGCCTTATGCCAGAGGCATTTATGCATGCCCTACTTTCACGTCGAGAATGTAAAAAGGAGCAGTAATGAAGTTACGATAACCAAAAATGTAGCATGCTTCAGTGTGCTGAAACAGCTGGAAGATGGGGTAGTGGGTTGACGATTTCACAAGGTTTATTTAACAAACTTTGTATTTTTTGTATGAAGTTCTAAAGATTTACAGTTGCTAGGTTCTGAAACTTTTTCAGAAGTTTTGGACACCTACAGTGCAAATTGCCCTGGCACTTGTCTATAAAATAGGTGGTTTTCTGTCTTAATATGCAGAACTGTTCAAAGAAAAATGGAAGCTTCATTCATCCTCTGATACAATTTGCTTTTTTCATGGAAACACTTGCTTGATATAGAAGTAATCTTTCTCTCTAGTTTAGTTTGATCCCAGCGCTACCTTTCATGTAGCTTGAAACAAATTACCAACTGTAGGAAAAGGTGAACATGCTTTCTCTTTTTGTTTCTGGTGATCTTCAAGTTCGGTAAACGCTTTTAGGACGTTGTTTGTTGCATATGTACGCAAGTTACTTCATCGCAGAAATATAGACTCATCTGCTGAAGGATGCAATTAGACGTCAGAAAAACAGGCTTTGGAACCTTCAGCCTGTCTGTGCATAAGTGTTTATCATATTTTTTACAGAAATATTTTATTAATATCTCTGTTGCTTTTATAAAGTGTGAGAAAAAATTAATCATGCATCCAATGTGCTGGATTTTTTCCAGGTCTACAGTGAATACAGAGCCAGTCTTGCATTTGACCTTGTTAGCAGTCGACAGAAAAATGTAAGCCTGAAAATAAAGGCATTTTCTTGTCTTAACTAACATAATTGTTGTTGGGGGGGAGATATTGGAACAAATACTTAAAGAAATAAATACAGAACTGTTACACTCCTACAGCACTGAAATTCCACTCTGCTTTTTTAAATAAGAGATAACAGGAATATTTCTTTGTGATTTATATCCTTATTTTTATTCGGTTTTTCATGTCATTCAGGCTGTATTAATTGTATTGTTGAGAGGTATCTTCCAAATAGACTTAAAGTCAGGGGATGGTTATAACAACTTTGACATTTTTGAGATGTATGGGAAGCAAGTAAGCTTAAGTAAGCTTAACAAGATGTTCTTGAGATAATTTAAAATTACTGTTCTTTTCGCTTTATTTTAACTGTATTGGATCAAAATACAGTGTTTATTAGGAATTTATATTATTTCTTCACAAACAGCACGCACAGATGTATAGGGATGTTAATACGTGTGTATGTATTACTGTTGTGGCATGGGTATTTGTGGAACGTACAGACTCCTTGTGTTTTTTCATTAGTACTGTTTTTTGGAAGACTATTTACAGTACACTTTTCCTGAATGAGTCTCTTAACTGTTAGTGACTGCTCTGGTTGAGTACTCTAACTATTAAATGAACTTTATTGTAATTTATGTAGTTTTCTTGGGCATGTTTAGTAGCTGTTGCTAGGAATGCAGTAGTTATGCTTCGTAAAGAAGTTAGACCCCTTCAATTGCAAATAATTAATTATTAATAAATCATTAATTAAATAGAACGGTTTATTAGTTCTGAAGACTCCATTGCTTTTCCTAAGGGTCCTCTGTGGAAAATGAGTGCCTGTATGATGCTACCTAACTTTGGCATCATGTTCAATACCACAGGAAAGCTGTCACGCAGAGTGGTTGTGTTTTGAAGGCGCAAGTGTAAACATATTTTGAAAATTATTTTAATACAGTTATACTGATGCTAATTATAGATGTTTGTAGAATGATTTAAAATTGCCAGTGTAATGGATAATTGTTCTTTTATCCCTGGACAGTACAGTATTTGAAGATCAAAGTCAAGTTAATACAAAAAGGTCTCTAAGCTAGTAATAAAGTACTGATGAAATATCATAGCACATTTGGATTCGGTGTCCTAATTGTTCTCGATTTTAGAGACTTGTATTATACTCCAGTTACTCCTGATTGAGAGCACTGGAGCTAATCTTACTGGTCATGGTAGTATTACATTTTTGTCTGAGAGTACAGCTATCTGCATTTGAATTTCAAAATGTGAATAGGTACACTTTATACCAGTACAGTGTTTGTTAGCAGAGATTGATTCTTATCTAGAGGGTGTGCTAAACTAAAATAAGCTCATTCCTTTGCATAAATAGATCATTATTCTTCCTCTTTTTCTTCCTAGGCATATACAGATTATAGTGATTCGGTTTCAAGAAGAATGGGTTTCATTCCTCTTCCGCTGGCTGTTTTAGTAAGTTGTATCTTTCTTGTCAGTTTTCTGTCAGTAAGATCTCACTTTGAGAATATATGCCTGTGACATAGCTAGCTCATTTTGATGTTTTGAGGATGAAATGATCACCTTCAGTAAATGAAATGATACTGCAAGGTTGAGTTTAGCATTCAGTATAACCTATATCACATACTAGTTATGACTTCACGAATGCGTTACTGCTTATCAGCCTTTCGTAGAAAATCAAATGTAGATTAGTTTTATAGAATTTATAAGCACTTGATCTGTAGCAGTGGAATGAAACTACATCTGTGCTTTTATTAGACATTTAGTCCTTTTGGCAATTATCCTGTTCATTCATTCAGAATAGTCAAAGCAGCTGGTTGCCAGAAGGTTAGCAGTAGTGTACTAGGTTTTTTAGGGTTTTTTTTTATAGGAGTCCTTGTGGTTGTCCCTGTGATGGTATGCTTAATGACTCAGTTTCTTTTATATGGGGCACTGAGCTTCTGAGCTGTTGCAGACTACATGATTCTGAAATCGTTGACTCTGTTACACGGACGTGCTGTTATAGAGTGAATCACTTCATTATTGGAATTGTGTCCACATGTTGTCTGTTTTGAATTAACCATTGCAGAATGTCTTCTGTAAATAACTGCTCTAATTTTCCCCAAATACGCATGTAGACAAGCAGTAGTTATCCCAGTAATTATTCCCAGTAATACTGGGACTGTGTCCTTGCTTTGTCAGCAAAGATGCTAAATCGTAATTTTCCTGGAGGAATATCAATATGAATTAACTTTTAAATGTAGTGTTCTCCCGTAGGGATGGGGAAAAATACTATTGACAGTCTTTGCCTAGTTTTTATCCAGGATTAAAAAAAAAAAAAATACAACCCACAAAAAATCAAAACAACTGTCATGATTTCTTTTATAACCAAGTAAAATATATCCAGTGAGAATTCAATTGAAATGCTGTTTTCAAGTTAATTGTCTTCTGATGTGTTATCCTGGATACTAATAGGTTTAAACCAAACTCAAGTTCTTTGCTAACTTGGAACCCCAACTGTGAAATACTGAAGTAAAACTGAGATTTCAAGATCATCTGTTACTGAAAATTGGGATTCATATGGCTAGACCGCAAAGCAATTTTGTATTCAAAATGTTAGCATAGTGCAAAACACTGATTCTGTTTTACTGCATCAGCATCTCTTGACATTTTCTTCAAAAATAGTTAACTCAGCTGCCAGCTCTTGGCTTTTGGGGAGGGTTTTTTCACTTGTTATTCTACTTGGAAGTCAGTGGTGAAGGAAACACTATCAGACTGTAGTTTTGACAAAGTTGCAACTAGGTGCTATTCTACTTACTCAACTCAAAATCTCCAACAGTTAGCACTACCAAGGGGAACATTAGGATAAATTTCTGTTAATGTAAATGTTTCTACTTTTGTCTTGAATTTACCAAATAAGAAACATCTGTTAAAATATTCTATTAATAATTGCGTGCTATATGTTTTAACCGTTGAACTTTTATCCTTAAAACAGCTCATCAGAGTTGTAACGAGCTCAATAAAAGTACAAGGAATCTTAGCTTACATTTGTGTTGTGCTGTTCTACTGTGGGTAAGTAAATGCACACAATTTAAAAGTATTTACCGTTGTTTGATCAGATACGTGGAAAAAACTTCCGTTGATACTTTTAGGTATAAGTGTAAACACAGTTTATGTTCAGTAGAGCAAAAATGTAAAGCACTTATGCTCATAAACTGAAATTGAGAGTGCGGATTGGTCCCCAAGTACTGTAACTGCATTGGGGGATTATAGCCCTCAATAAGTAACTTCACTAATGAAAATAACTCATGGAAAAATGATTGAAATAATTTGACAGGCAAGCACCATACCTCTGCATAAAAGGGGAAATTGAAATCTAAGGAATGAAACTTTCCGGGAAAAGAACGAAAGATTCAGTATGCCAATAAAAACAAGCAGTTTAAATGCTCTAGGGAGATCATGAATTCTTCTCTCTGGTAGTTAAAGGCAAGGTGTCTGTGTGTTAGGAAAATTCTATATGAAAAAAAAGTATGCAAACCCCCTTGTCTTTCTGGGAAGGGGGTGGGGGGTGTCAGTAAATAATCTCACTTAAGGAGTGTCATGTCCTATGGCAATTTGTCTTCCAAAACCTGATGATTTACAAATATTCCTCACTGCCAAGTCGGTTTATACTTGTGTTATCCTTAACTTCTCACCAGTCGATACGTAATTCTGAGATATGTTTAGTTGTATTTTAAATCCCATCTAGTTTGCCTGTCTTGAGGTACTTGCTGTAGGCTCTATGGGGATGACTTGTTTCTAGGAAAGCTGCATACTGAACTCTGTCAGCGTTTGTTATCTCTCGGTACTAATTGATATTGGAGTCCTCCTAAAATTGATCATAAAGAATTAAGTGCTTCAAATCACTGCAGCACAGAGAAACCACCTACAGTATTGTGGGAATATCTCTTCCAGCGCTTTACCAAATAGTGTTTTTAACTGAAGGCAGCAAGACTTGGGAAGCAAAAGACTGGGGCAGTGGTTCAGCCAGTACAGTGGAAGAGAGGATGCTGTTGTTTTACAATACCTTATGAAAAGAATGCGATTACCACACATTTTTAATAAGTGGATAGACTCTTCTCTCTAATATGACCTTGATCTGCAAAAAAACCGTAGAACTTGGTCTGATGTTTCTAGTGCACATCAGTGTAGAGACACATCTCTTTAGTGTCAAATAACTAGGACTTTGAGATATTGCACATCGGTGAGAATTTAAAATATTAGCCATATTCCTCTGCACCATACTTTGATTTCTTCCCTGGCATACCTCATCCTGTGCCCATGTTCTCCCTAAAGCCAGTTCTATGTAACTGAAGACACTAGTCCCTGATCATTGCATTTAAGCTGCGGATACCAAGTTCAGTACCGTGATTCTGCTCAGTGGATTTTCCTTTTTCACAATATATGTAATATTGCCCAAGTTCTGCCATTCCACTGCTGCAGCCCAGTCCTGGATTTTTCCCTGTCTCTGTGGCTTGGAGGAAGGAGGGCAGGAAGAAGTAATGTGATTAACATGAAGAATTAAATGCCGCTTTTTGATGGCACAGGTCACAAGACTAAATGTATTTTGGTTGATTTTGTCCTTATTGAAAAGTGAGAACAAGATTTTTACTTCTGCCACGATTTCAGATTTGGAGTTAACTCACCTTTGCATCTTTCAAGTCATTTGTGTTCTGAACATAAATTTCAGCTTTTCATCATGTTAGTATAGCATAGATACGTCAGAAACAATGTGGTAAATCTGAAACAGTTAACTGGGCAAAGGATTGAGACTATAACGTGGAGGACGCTATTTGGTATTGATAGTCAACAACTGTAATACTGTAAGTTATACTATTAAATAGTCCTGCCCAGCATAATGAAACCTGAGTTTTCTTTTCCTAGGATTTTGAACAACTGCAAACTTAGTTGTTGTTAGAAATTTGAGGCTGGGGTGGACTGGCAGAAAAGAATAAAGGAGAATCGCTAGAAACTCTTGCATAATTTTCCATGAGAATCTGGAACTGATACAGTAAAGTGTTGATTTATGGCTTTTTCAACTTCTGATCTCACTAAACCAGAGTCAGATCATGCTGTAAACACCTACTCTCCCAGAAGCATGTTACATAAAAAGTGTAGGGGAAAAAGAACCTCTAAAACTTACTAAAAATGGAGGAGAGCTTCTCAACTCTCAGAAACAAAATCTATCCTGATAACCTAATGAAATTGTAGAGAATAGTGGCTTTCAACTGGTATAAAATGATAACTACTTTGTGGTTGCTTGGATACTAAAATGTCAGGTTTTTCCAAGTACTGAAAGCGCTCTGCTCTGCTCATTCTTCCATTTCTCTAAATTTCCTCTACAAGTAAACGTATTGTATAAAATTCCCTTAAAAGTATGGTGTGCTTTATTTTTCACAGAATCACAGAATCATAGGATTGGAAGGGACCTTAGTAGATCATCTAGTCCAACCCCCCTGCCAGAGCAGGGCCACCTTAGAGCAGGTTGCACAGGAAAGCGTCCAGGCGGGTTTTCAATGTCTCCAGAGATGGAGACTCCACCACCTCCCTGGGCAGCCTGTGCCAGGGCTCTGCCACCCTCCTCCTCATGTTTAGGTGGAACTTCCTATAATCAAGTTTGTGCCCATTACCTCTTGTCCTGTCACTGGGCACCACTGAAAAGAGCCTGGCCCCATCCTCCTGACACCCACCCTTCAAGTATTTATAACTGTTGATTAGGTCCCCCCTCAGACGCCTCTTTTCCAGGCTAAAGAGACCTAATTCCCTTAGTCTATCTTCATAGGAGAGGTGACCTAATTCCCTTAGTCTATCTTCATAGGAGAGGTGTTCCAGTCCCCTAATCATCTTTGTAGCCCTATGCTGCCCCCTCTCCAGCAATTCCTTGTCCTTCTTGAGCTGGGGAGCCCAGAACTGGACACAGCACTCCAGGTGGGGCCTCACCAAGGCAGAGTAGAGGGAGAGGATGACCTCCCTCGACCTGCTGGCCACACTCTTCTTGATGCACCTCAGGATGCCATTGGCCTTCTTGGCCACAAGGGCACGTTGCTGGCTCATGGTCATCCTGTTGTCCACCAGGACTCCCAGGTCCCTTTCCTCAGAGCTGCTCTCCAGCAGGTCAGCCCCCAACCTGTCCTGGTGCAGGGGGTTATTCCTCCCCAGGTGCAGCACCCTACACTTGGCCTTATTGAATTTCATAAGGTTCCTCTCCGCCCAGCTCTCCAGCCTGTCCAGGTCTCTCTGGATGGCGGCACAGCCTTCTGGGGTGTCAGCCACCCCTCCCAGCTTTTTCTGTTAGACAAGTTTTGATTACATTAATGCATTGAGAGATAGTGAAGCTGCTTCTGAAGTGTGCTTGGGTCACTTTACAGTTAAGCAGTTAGACCCATTTGTGGATTTTAATCTGTGAATGTTCACGTTGTCTTCTTTTCGTCAGTTAGTGATGTACATAATAAACAAATTTTCAGTGAATAGAGAAGGATTTTAGAGCCTGCATTTGGTTCACTTTTTTTACTTAGGTTCATGTGCATGGAGAGTATTTATATTCATCCTACACAGAATAGATCCCTGTTTCCTTGTTGTTCTGTTGTGAGCCTTCACCTGCTTCACCTCTGCTTTCACCTCTGGAGTGGACATTGGTCTGCATGTTGTGTAATACTAGTAATGGAGTTTAGACTTTAGAAAGCTCATCTGAGTTGTAAATCTAAAAGCACTTGATGGTACATGGGACCTTCCTGTTCTTCAAATAAGAGAGGTATAAAAGAGACTTCAGTGGCTTGCTGAAGTTTGTGCTGCAAATTAGTGATAATGGAAAAGGGATCTGCCATCAACTGGCCTGTGCTGTGATGGCAGTGCAGCGCTGCCTTGTTGGATTTGTTGAGTTTCATGGACTGTCTTTTGTGATGTGTAAAAGGGCTTTTTATGATGAGTCTGTAATTAGTGAAAGCTAGATATATTTGCTTTCTTGTGGTTCAGGGACCACTGGGCACACTTAAGACTACGGTTTTAACAGTAGTGTATTTAACTTGGACTTGCGCTGTTGAGTGCCCTGTTTATTTCTGTGTTAAAATACTTGATGCATTAAGGGGCTGCTTAGCTGTCCTTGTAGTGCTTTGTTAGTTTATGTTAAAACTTGATGGTTTTTTTTAGATGCCTTCTGAAAAAAAATTTTAAAAATAGAAAATTTAAGCATTGAATCTGAAACAAATTGTTCAGAAAAGGAAGTTACCTTTTGCTATTGAAGGGATTTAATTTGGTAGCTAAACCTTCCAAGGCAGGAGTAACCAAATGCAATTATTTTAATATGAATAATTGCAGTATAACTAGTATGCAGTTATTTTAATATGCTAATGCAAATGTGTAAACAAATACTTTTATTTTTTTTCAGGTTAATATCTCTAAAAGTCCTTAACAGTATTGTATTGCTGGGGAAATCGTGTCAATATGTAAAGGAGGCAAAAATGGAGGAGAAATTGTTCAATCCTGTCCTGACTGCCACTCCAGGGAAGCCAGCTGGCAAACAGCAAAGCATGTTTAAATCTACCCAAGGTGAGCCTAACTGCCTTGTTCTGTTTTCAGCTGTAATGAAAATTGCTTTCAGACTAAATTTAATGTTAAATCAGATGTATGACATTGTTAGCTGCACAGTAGCCCTGTAGGTGGACCTTAATTTTACCATATCACAGCTGTGAACACAAGTCTGTAAATGTAATAGAATTTATTGCTTTTAGTTCATGTATCTTTTGGTTATAAATACTCATCTCTTATAAGATCACACACTGATATTTGGAGGTGATAGTAACATCAGAACAGTAGCACGCTCTTTTTGTTTGAAAATCATAATCATAGAATGGTTTGGGTTGGAAGGGACCTTTAAAGATCATCTAGTCCAACCCCCTCTGCCATGTCACTACACAAATAAGTAAATATTTACATATCATCTCTGGCAGTGCTGAAGTTTAATAAGGTAGCAATCTATGCGTTTATTATGGAAATTAATGTAAAACATGGCACACAATAGATATAATTGCTTATAATTGTTATGAACGCATGAATGAAAAGCTTTATAAAGTCCAAATAGGCATTTCAGCTGGTCTATACTTGCTTCATTTCAGATCTGTGCAGCATTATTTTCTTGTATGGGTCCTGAGCATTAGCGGTTAATATATCATTGGAATGGGGCATTATCATATCGCTGTGACATGTCATAGAAGGAAACAGAAACCTTCATTGTTCCAGTCAACTGAATTGGATTGTGTATCTTCCTCTGTGAAGAGCTCAATGAAAGCCCTAGAGAACTTAACAGTGAGGCTTTTATTGTGTTCACTCTGTTGCTTGCCAAAGACTTGAACAGCTTGAAATGTAAGGTGCTTATTAGTCGTCATAGTGTCTTGCCAGCAATAGTAGAGTTAAGAACCTGTCAGTGTTTCAGTCATAAATCTGTCTCACCTGTGTCAAATCAAATCAGAAACTTGGTGCAGACATTTATTTTTAGGTAGATTAAATTCATAGAGATGCTTTAGTTTCATCATGAAAGAATGTAATACAGATTGGTCTGAATGCCCTTTGCATTTCATTAGCCAACTATCACAATGATAAAGTTTTAATAAAAGATTCTAGTACTACACTTGGATATGAGACTTTATAAGCTGTACTCATTTAGACTGATCCTTAAACTAACAGTAAATAAATCCTGAGGACTATTTTTAGCTGGAGCAGCAGCAATTTTACCAGGTCAGTCAGCAGAGGTGCTTGTTTCCTCAAGTGGAAAGATTTTGATTGAAAAGTATCAATCAAAAAGCTTTTCCTGATATTATTTAGAATATTTTTAACTTCCACTGGTGATGAAAAAGCTCATTTTTTTAACAGTTTTTCAAGGGTTTTTTACCTTTTAACAGTTCTTCATTTACTAGAAATCTCAATTATGTGAAAGTATGATTTTACTTTCCCTAGCTTCTATGTGTCTGCATTATTACTGCTGGGCTCTGCAGTATTGATTAATCCTTGTTTCCCACTTATCAGAGCAGTTTTTCAATACAGTCTCTCCACACATCTCTTACTAGTATGACAGTGAGTGAATTAATCTGGTTTCCTTTCTATCAGTTTACAATATAAGTCAATTTATTTGCTTAAGAGTTTCCACCCTGTCCACAGAAACAGTTTAAAATTTTGAAGGATAAAATTTTATACTTGCTTTTGAAGGATAGAACTTCTAATTATTTGTAGGCTGACCAGCTTTCTCTGGAAGCTGCTGGATTAGAAAATACCTTTCTAATGAAGTTCTACTTGTCTCCTTTCTCGATGCAAGTTTAGTACCTTTGACTTGCATAAGGCTGTAGAGAGTAATCCATCTATTTTGAAGTAGTAGATGGTACACTGTGAAGAGATGCTATACAGAAAGTTTTTGTAGTAATTTGGATAGTGCTGCGATTCTTAAAAATAATGTTCCCTTGGGCTGGTCTGTGGTACTCTCCACATTAGTCAGATTGTTTCCGATTCCTTTAAAATCAATAACTTAGTCTTTACAAGGAAATAGTAAATAAGAAAAGTTTATTTCCGTGTCATTTGCTTGTGCATTTTAATTTTTTAAATTTTTTAACAAAATGCCTAATAAAAAATAGGTACTACTTACAAATACCTTAGGTTAATGGAGCCAGTGTTCAATTCTACCAAAGTAAGAGGCAGGAATAAAACCAGACATCTTTAATAGAACTGCTGTAGGAGCCAATGCTATAAAAGTGTGTAGCAGTGCTTGAGTCATTTATTAGCTATCCCTAGAGAGGTTGGATTTACTGTACATATGTAGAGGTTTAGGCACATCTAGTTCCTGCTACAGAGATTCTTTTTCTTCAGTTCAGTAGAAAATATTTGTGCGATTCACACAATAACTGTGAAAAGTCATTTTGTCTAAGCCAACAAAAATGAGTCTGTAAATCAGAAGAATGTAGTGTATGTCCTAATGTCTGCTGCTTAAACTCTTGCTCATTATCTGAACTTCTGTAGAATTCATTTTCTATCTTTCTACCAAACTAGAAAAGGAAATCACTTATGGTAAAATTAAAAAGAGGTAGCGGCTTGGTAGTGGCTTCCACAAAGCATTCTTCTGTTGCTTCTGATGGTTTGATGCAGTACACTTTTTCAGGGCAGCTTTGCATCAATCTAGGTGTTATAGGTACATCAGTATGTCTGTGTTAAATTAATGCTTATCTTTGTCTTCTGTTCCAACAGGAATTTCCACAGATGAAAATGGATCTACATCAGTTACCAACCAACCTGTGCATCAGAAGGAGAACACGCCGTCTTTACTTGTAACAAGCAATTCTGATCAATTTCTGACAACTCCTGATGGAGAAGAAAAAGATATAAGCCAAGACAGTTCAGAATTAAAACACAGGTCTTCAAAGAAAGACTTGTTGGAGATAGACAGGTTTACTATTTGTGGAAACAGAATTGACTAAGATTATTTTTTTTTAAATCAATGTGCTAAGGATACTGAGCTGTTGGGACAGCAGATGCTACCGGAATGGACAGTTGCCAAAAAAGGCACATAAATATTTATTTAAAAACTTAAATTATTAATGGCAAAAAATATTAATTTCTTTCTACAAGTAACTTGGCTTGGTATCTGGTCAGGTCAAGTAAGTGATCTTTAACTTGCCTCTTGGAAAATGTGGTGGATCTAGCCTGGTGGCAGAGTTGCAGTATCACTTGTATGGAAAATAGACTGGAAAAAAAGCATAATCCTGTTTCGCATTACCAAACCATGCTTCCGGAACATACTACTTTTCATGAAGGTTCCTCCAGTGTAAGGATATTCCTGGAAATATGTGACAACTTGACCGGAAGTTGCCTTTCCAGTTACCTTGTTTTATTAAACATCCGCAAGCAGAATTCAAAACGTGTGCTTATATCAACAAACGCATAAAGCATTGGTACATAAAACAGTAAGTCAAGATAGTTATTCTTGTCAACAAAAATCTTTTCAAAATGTATCTTGAAAATCTTGTAATCAGAATAAAATTTTGCCTTTAAATGAAAGACTTACTGCATACTATTTTATCTAAATAGTAAACACCAAGGAAAGATCACAGTAATGAAGGTTCTGCTTAACTGGGCAAATATGAAGCATATTCATTTCTTGTGTTGTGTGTCCTGCAAGGCAAATTATTTATAAAATTGTTTTTAAAAGCTGACGATTTTTTGTTGCTGTAGAGAAAAATAATAAAGAGGCAATTCTATATGTTGAGGAAAGGCAGTGTTAATTGCAGCAAGCAGGTGTTGTGTTGGAACTGTAGGTATGGCATTCACACAGCAGAAAAGAATATTACACTGCATTTTGGGTTTGACTCTGATAAGAATGACATCTGTATATTAACTTGCCTGAGAACATGTCTATAAAAGCTCATACTGACAATCAAGTCAGAATTCTCCATTTTAATTGATTGGGTTAAGCCAAAGTTAAGTAGATGGACTAGGTCTATCAAGCGCATGTAAGCATTACAATGCAGCTTAATTTATGGTGTGAGATGCAGTTGTGGGAGAATTGATGAGAGATGGTTTGGAATCCTCAGACCAAGAATGGAATAAATTTGAGCTCAAAACTTCAGCTGGAGACTTGGATCAGAAGAGACTCTTTGGTTAATGATAAATTCTTCATATATTGTTGTTAAAACACAGCATTAACTTCAAATGCCTTTCAGCTATTTAAAAAAGCACCAGTTTCGCTTTCCAAGGGAAGGTATCATAAAAGTACTTCAGTGCTGAAAAAATGAAGACAAAATTTGCTCTTTGCTAATTTCATAATTTGTCAGAGTGGGAAAGCCAAAGTTCATTTGCTTTATGAACATGTAAAAGTGTCACGTATATGCTAATGCCTGAAACTTGCAGGACTACAGTAATACAGCAAGTGGAGGCAGCTGGACAGAGTTACCGTGTCTCCGAGCAGACCTGGTAATGAGGTGGCTTTGCCATGCAGGTTGGTCTGGTCGGCTCTGGTGGGAGCTTCTTGCTGCAGTCTTACAGCCGCTCCTCTCCCGTCAAGAGCAGCTGGACTCATGGCCAAAAATCTGTGGTTACTGTTCAGGGATGATGCTATAAAGAAGAGGACTTGTGCTGGGCAAAAATCTGAAATTCTTTAATTTTTGATGTATTTTATACTAATTGGAGATGTTCACACATTGAAATTCAGATTATCTGTCAATATGGTGTATCTTATTTTTGAATTATTTAGCAGTTGCTAAAGAAAGCTTGGAATTGCTTTCATTTATTTTTTTTTCTGTTGAATGACATTCTGTATCAATTTTATAAGTGCATCTTGTGTGAAACTCAATAAAATTCAATTTTGTAATATTTGTTTAAAAAAGGAAAAGTACAGCGTCGACATTTCTTTCCTGGTATTCAGAGTTGGTGACCTTGCAATGTATTTACTGTACTTAATTCCAATTTCCATTAAGTCAGATTCTTACAAATGTGGGACACGAATGTGCGTAAGAATTGGGTTATCGACGGCTTTGCTTCTGATTTATTTCTGCAGCTGTTGGTTATTGCCACTCGTAGGAAGAAGGTTTTGATGCCAACCTACTATTTATTTGTTTTTAAAAGGCAAACCCCTTGTAAATTAAAAAATAGTGTGGCTTAAGGGAGTTGTAATTTATGCAGTCAGTTACTACAGTTGGACTGGTTACACTTGGCTTTGTCATGTAGGTGTAACTGCAGCATAAGCTTAGGCAAATCCTCTCCTGAGCTCCTGAGAGTGACGGTGGCGGGGTGATGGTATGGTAATGGCTGGCTGCACCGAAGTCCAGGTCCTGGCCCACATCCTCGTCTTGAGGCTGGGAGCCTTTGTTGCTTCGGTTCTGTGCTTGAACTGTGGTAGCCAGGGGTGAAGCAGTATAGCTGGGCTTTGGGACATGGCGGTCACGTCTCCCTTCGTTGCGCAGGCGTAACTTTGTTGACTTAGGGCTGGCAGTAATGCAGAGGTACGCTCGAGGCACTGGTTAGAGAGGGCATTGCAAATGCAACGCTGCCCCTTAAAACTCTCTGAAACTCCTGTAGGGGCCCAACGGGGCATGAATTGTCATTGTTTTCTCTTGCTCCAAGCTCTCTAATTGTTCTCATGTTTTTGTTCGTGATTAATAGGGATTCCTTTAATATCTAGCAGTGCATCTTTAATGAAAGCTCACAGCTTCTTCTCTGACCCTGGGGGGTCCTCTTGGAACTCTAGAGGTGGCTGAGGGGGAGGAAACCACAAAACAAAGCAAAAAAACCTCAGCAACACCAAATTTCTCATCTATAGATACAGTTCTTTATTTCTTTAGGTTTTCTTGAAAAGCTTCTGTCTTAACCTCTGTTGCTCTTATTTATTTCACTGTTAAGTAGTGAATAAATTGAGTTCTTCAATTCATAAATCCCTCCAAAACCAAAATCTAGGCAGCTCTGATGCAGGCAGTGATATTTCTACTAAGGTCACAGTTGCCCTATTGATTCCAAAAGCACACACTGACTACGGCGTAGATTCATAATTAATAATATTCATGATGAGAGTATTAAGGAACAACTGCATTTTCCATAGGATTATTTAACTCATCTTTGAAGCCTTTCAGACGTTCATCAACCGAGCAGAATTTCCCCTCAAGCAAAGTAGTTTTACAATCATAAGTACGTTTTTAATTTACTTGGCCTATTAATTTAGAGTGAGTTTGGGAAACTTCAACTTTGTCTTGTTCCTTTGTGGTACAAAATTCTCTCTATTCCAAGTATTCCTTTAGAAGTCAGGTTTTGTAAGTCAGGGTGGTTCTTAAGGTCGCTTGTTAAAGGCAGCGTTTGCCCAGTCATGGCTGCTACACCAGCTCAGCTCTTGGGCTACAATTCTGAACCTATTTGGTGGTGGTAAGCAAGGATGAATGCGACTTAATTATAGCCCAAATGTAATCGAAAGTCTGTTAAACGCCTGAAATATTGAAACATTTTGTATTACAAACTGGGCTACTCCAGTGTGAGTGAACGGGGAGTTCGTACCTGCTGTGTTGGTCTTGGGTGATCATGGCTTCAGAAATGTTCTTCACAATTACTAAACGAAGTTCGCTCTTTAAACTTCTTCAGAGTAATTACTCTTTTCTTAGAAATTTGGGCCGTGTTACTTTTGCTGACTCCAAGGAAGCAAATAGTTTTGTGTAAGTACGAAGCAGCCAGCCGAGGGGGTGTAACAAGCACTGTGAAGGCCGTGTAACGGGACCATCTGTATCTCAAGGATATTTTTCTGTATATAGTGGCATGAGGTGCTTAGACTGCGAAGGCTGTCGAAAACACCTAATGTGTTGTTTCTGTATGTCCCTGTAGGAGAACAGTGTCTTTCATCGGCCGTGCCAACTTATCCTGAGCCTGGCTATGTTTTTTATAAGACTTCAGTATCTGTTATACTCTGGTTTAGAAAAAAAACTGCTCATAGAGGAGTTGTAAGCTGGATCGTTAATATAGAAGACAAAAAAAAAACCAAAACAAAACAAAAAAAAACCAGTTCAGTGACCTCACAGCTCTAATAACAGAAAACCCCAAAATGAAAATAGGTTTTTTTGAAATTTATCTGTTTTGTCCAAAACACTATTACCATGTTTGCAATGCGATAGTCTCAGATTTTAAAATTTGCCCTTATTGTGAATGTGCTGCCCACCTGTACCTCACAGCTGCCGTTTCAGGCTGTGTCGATTGGCATTTCTTCCATTCATTTACCACTTCGAGCAGTGCTGTCAAGCAGAGCCAGGCTTTCACTGCTAATTGGAGGCAGCGCTGTCTTACAGCCAAACTGGAGAACGTGTTGAGTGTGCAGGAGAGAGAGGAGTCGACTCTGTGAGTACAGAGCTGTGGGTTGAAGCACCACTGCCTCTGGTTCTAATTTTTTTAGGTTGACTTTGGTGCATTTGTATTGTAAAAGTTGCTAAATAAATCCTGTATCGAACAGGCAAACACATGGCATGTATTGTACATTTTGTTGTTTTCACTACATTCATGTTTTTGTATGAGAAATTACTTATTAATTTTAGATTGGTGATGTGAGAATGATGTTGCAAGATAAGTGTATTTTTGATAGAGCAATCTTTGGTGTTCAAGGAATGCTCAGGTTTTATGTTGATGTTGCTTCTTCCCATCCATGCTCAGTTTGTTGGACAAAAGCAGTCAGAAGCTTCTATGTATGTTGACCGCTTTGAATATCAGAAAGAATATGTTCTTGTTATGCCCAGCCCTGACAGGTGCTTATAGTGGCTGTTCCTGTTGAAAATAAAGTAAATATCAAAGTAGCTCAGGAATCATTTCCTTGATGCTGACAGTTTAAAATGGGCAATTCAGAGAAGTGGAATTGTGGAGCCTTGGGAAGTGATGCCTCTGATTTGCTGAGAAGCGTGGCAATGAGATTGGAAATCCAGTGCTGGACTGCCCGTCACTGGGCTCACTGCGCTACAGGAAAACAGGAGGGTGTTGGAGTTGATGCAGCAAGTTCCATCCTGGTGACAGGGCTGGCTGTCAGTCCAAAATTTTCCTGCAGATTTGATTTGAACTTGACATTCTTGTTAAAGGCAGCGATATAGCCATCGGCCAGCTTCCTTCTGTAGCCAAGGCAGCAGGAGCTGCGCTGAACTAGTCTGTTCTGGAAAGAGTTCTTGAAATACCGTGTGTGTGTGTGTGTGTGTCTGACCTCCAGGCTACGGGACCTTGTTTTCAGGTCAGTCACCACTTTGTGCCCTTCAGACTCCAGCAACCTGTGATGAAAATTAATCTCGCATTGAGGCTTGGCACTAGCTACTGACTTGAGACAATGTCCTTCATACAGTAGCAGAGAACCCAACCTATTAGGCTGCTCTAAAAATTTGAGCTCTCTTTAGTCACTTAAAATTATTTTTTTGTTGGAGGGGAGCAATTTCTGCTCCATCTGAGGTAATGGCTTATGGTGTTTGTGATGGTTTATGGCTGGGCATAAACCATTTAGTGACCGCATGCTATTTTGCCTCCACGTGGGCAGGAGTAAATTCTCTTGCTAGCTTTTTTTTTCCATGAGCGCAGGAAAAAGCAGGGACCAAAGCCTCAGTGTATATTTAATCAAGTGACTCTTCACAGTAGATGTTCTGCTAATGGCATCGGAGTCATTTTGTGGAATTGATTTACCTGCTTTGTACATCTTCTGTTCAAAATGGCAAATTGCGTGAGGTTCAAGGTTCAAAAGTGTCAGCTTTTGATCTGAATGCAGGCGTCATTTCTTTTATTGCTATTTATTTAATTGATTTGACAAGTCTAGCTTTAAAATGTTAAAATTCTAGTAGTCCAAATTTTCAGCAATGTGGATTTTTTTGTGGATTTTTACTGCCTGAGGGCAGTAAGTGTGCTGAGCTCCTGATTCACTAACCAAACTGCAAACCCTAAGAATCGAAAATCCAAGGTCCGTAGTTTCACATAACCACAGTAAGGAGCAAAACAGTCTCGGCTTTATCCCTGGTGTGAGCAGTCCATGAGCGCAGGAAGAGCAAAGAGGGAAGGCAACACACAGTGTACTCACTTGGTTTGCGGCTCTTACGGCTTAAACACCAGGGAAATGAGCTAGATCTTAAATCTTTTCTCCTCGCTGTCGTTTTGGTTATGTCAAATTTTCATTGGTTATTCTAGTGTTCATCCGGGCCATAATCTGCAGTTGTTTGCTTTTTTTTTTAAGGACTAAAGACTGAATAAATCTTGTCTGTAGAGGAAAATATTCTCACTGGAATTTAACTTGAGAAGGGAAGGGCTCTTGGACTATTAAAAAATGTTGCTTGTCTTATTTTTGTAGTAATTACCTTTTCTTCCTCTAAAGACAGTTGCTGGCTTTGGATTTGCCGTAATATTCCAAGTAGCTGTCGGCAGCCTGTGGTGAATAGTGAGATGGATATCAAATTATCAGCGATATGATTTCACTACTGAATAGTAGTACGAGGACACCTGGTAACCTTCAAACACAATCCCGCAACGGCTACAAACCAGAGCTCCCTAATTAACGAGAAGCTGTGGCCTAAAAGCCACATGAAGCCTGTTAATTCTGTTTAGCATTTTATGGAGCATTTGAAAGTCTTTCCTGGTGTCTTGAAGAGAAATTGTTCAGGATAATGTTTTTCACAGAAAAAAATAGTCGGGGATTTTCTCCTTCTTCTCAGGATGGGGTGGGTAATGCTCAGCAGACTGGGACCTCTAAAGCCTGTGTCACTTAAAAGGTTGCTAGTGATCTACGAAGAATATATATATATGATTTTATTTGTTAAAAAAAGAAAAAAAAGAGGGAAGGGCTGATAAATAACGTCAAACGGGGGGAAGGGGGGGAAGAAATGTTTGAAAATAGCCTCTGCAAACGTAGAACGTCGTACATGAGGGGTGACAGTAGGAATAGGATGCATTCTGGGACACATTTCCAGAGATACGTTTGGGTATGTTTACGTGGTAGGGACAAAGTAGGGTAAAGTCTTTATTCGTTGTGATTCTAGGCTCCTAACCCGTGTCGTTTTGTCACTCTGACAGCCTAGCCCCTTCAAACCAGCTGAACGGGCCCTGGACCCTGAAACTGGGCTGTAGCACTACTTACTGGGTGCCTTTGTTCCCCCGGCTGGACACCGGGTCTTCAAAGCATGTAGTTGCCTCTGCAAAGGTACGTGCTTAGCACCGGGGGAAGGTCTTCCTTTGAGCAGCATCTCTGATAGCGGACGAGAAGCCCTCGTAGAGCAAGGTCTGAGTATGTAGATGGGAAGGAACCCCCTTGGTCATGGATTGGTGCAATGGACTCGCTGAGCTGTGGGGCTGGGGGGGCCTGGCTTTGGGCAGTTTATAAGAGCAGATATTTCCTCTCCTTTGTGACGCTGCTCAAGAATTTGGCCAGGTATGGTTTTCCTCTGCTGATGGGTGCCAAGGTGAGGCTGATACGAACTCTGGCAGGTTCTCCTGGATGTAGATTCCACCTAGAGAACAGAGCAGAAGATGGAGGCATTTGTCAAAGCCCCCTTTGTAACCGTAAATAATGCACCTTTGTGTCACGGTACAGGAGTTTGCTGCTTGACCTCATGTTGTAATAGCTAAATGGTACACTCGCATCCCAAGAGAATCATTTAGAGAGACTTACTTCTCTTGCATCTCAAAGCTGGCAGTGGAGCACCCAGGGGAGGTGCTGTGGTGGTGGTGATGATGATGGTGGTGTGATTTGACTGACACAGGAAGAAGGCAGACGGGCTTTGTTCTACTTGCCCCATGTAAAATGGGGTGGGTTTGTGTGTGGGCATGGAGCAGCCTGGCATACACTGTGGGAGATGTGGGTAACAACATCTGAGCTCCAGCCAGTGCTGGTAGAAGGCAAAGGAGGCATTTATAAGGGTTATCCTACAAGTACAGCAGCTCCAGCCCTTCCTCTACTGGACCATTTTAAGCTGCTTGCTTTATTAGGCTGCACACACACATGACAGTCACAGCTTTTAAAGAATCAGGGAAGACAGTCGGGTACACTAGGCTAGAGCAGCTGCAGTATTTCGTGAGGCCGATGTCATAATTTGGATCTTTCTGGTTTTATTCTGCTGTCGTTTCCTTATCATTCCTCTATGTTGGCACTCATCGCCTGGTCCAGCGCCGGTGGCCGGGTTCCCTGACCGCAGCAGTGGCGAGCAGCTTCATGCCAGGGCTGAGGTTTGTCCTCTGAGCTGTTCAGCTGGTTTCTGCCTCATTTCTTTCAGTACTCCCTGCTCTATTTGCTTGGTTTACTTGTCTGCTTTTTTTAATCAAGCCTGTTTAGAGGTATGGGAAGCTGGATAGAGCTACTTATTCTAGCTTAGGTCCTGTCCCATGCAGCACCCAATTCACGTACCTCCTGATAGATACTTGCTTAGCTTCTTCCTCGCCCTTAAAGGACAGCCTTCTTGAACAGTAAATACGTACACTGCAAATGCTGGTATTATGTGTAGAAGAAAGCTTCCTACTGTCTAAGTCTGAAATGTAACCCCCCCTACTTTTTGTCCATTCTGGGCATGGAGAATAGATTGTGCATCTCTCTCCTGTTTCTCTTACATCCCTGGCAGCTGAGCCTGCTTCGTGTTCCCCTTCAGGCTCCTTTGCTAAGCCGCCCCAATGCCTTCAGCTTCTCTTTGTTCAGACAGCCTGTCCCGAGCTCGTCCCGGGCACAGAACTCCAGCCGATGCCTCCCTGCCCAGCTGCGCTGAGCCGGAGGGGTACATCGGCCAGCTTTCGCTTGCCATGTCCTGGTGTGGGATTTGCCTCATAAAAACAGGGTGCCACTTCTGGCCCAGGAGAGCTGGAATGCACTGCGAGGTCTATGTACTTTCTATGGGACTGCCCAATTGTTCCCAAGCCTACACTTGTGCTGTAGTGTAGTGCTGCCACAATGTAAAATCCTCTATTAGAGCTGGTTCAGTTTAATTATTTTACCTGTGGTAAGTCAAGTTTCTTTTGAACTCCTGTCATGTAGTGAATCCACAGCCCTTCCTTTACCTTTCTCTGGCACCAGCACAATGCTACTGATTAAAAACACGGAATGGCAACGGAGCACAAAGAGGCGCCTGCAGAATGTGATGGTGAACTAATGGTAAATACTCCCCAAGCAGGATTTCCCAACAGGCTTTGTCAACTGCTCCAAGCAATTTCAATCTGCACTGTTTCCTTAGTTTGAGAATATGATGTGAGAGATTATCAAAAGCCTCATGAAAATCAACATATCTGCTATCTGTTGCTTCTCACCTTATGGTGTATTACACAGTTGAAGGGAAATGCACTAGGTTGAAATGATCTGTCAAATTTATGCTGGCTTTCTTTCATCATTATGCTACTCTTCAAGCATTAAAAAGAACAAAACCCAAATCTGATTACTTGCCCATAAGAATTCTGGAAGACTGCACTTGGTTTGATCTATCGTTTCCTTTTTCCCTGTTCTAAAGATTGCTCTTTTAAATCACAAGAAAACTGCTAGCAACTCTGGTAGTCATGTTTTGGAGTTCCTTGGTTTGGTGCCCAGGATAAGACCTAAGCTGCCTCAGAACATCTCACATACCTACGTACTGATGCGTCAGGATCCCTGTGAGTCCCCCGAAACTGCCGGTTGTGTATTTGGTAGGGAGAGTTGGGGGGTTTGTACTGCTGTGTTTTGTGGTGTTCCCACAAAGAAGGTTGATAAGACTCTAGTAAGGAGCTCTCCTAATGTGTTGTGCAAGGTCTTACTAATGGGCCTTCAAGTATCTATGGGGATTTAAGGAGTAAAGTGCTAACCTAGCACCAGAATCCATGTTTATCAAAGGACATTAAGGAGGAATAGGGAAGAAATGAGGTAAACCTCTGAAGTGTCTTGTGATATCCTAATGTCCAGTGATGAGAAACAAGAGAGCAATGGCCTGTCAAAGTCATCCAGGCAAGGCAGGGCCCTGCCATGACCCTTGAACACTGGGTGAAGGCTGCAGCTCTCCCCCATCCCTGTCCTTTGCCGGCTCAGGGAGAGGGAGCAGCGTGCAGCTCAGGCAGTGGTCAAGCATCTGAAACATTCAGTGGAGTGATTCCCCCATATTCATTCTTGTCCTTCCCTTGGATTCACAATAAGGACCTGATGTCCTCTGGTTCTTAAACTTGAGTCCAGATTGAGCTGTTGTTGCTTGCCAGTAGACTCCTGTTACTCGGTTCCTCCCAAATCTTACTTAAAGCCTCTTCATCCTGGAAAACTGGCAGGCAAAGAGGCTTTCCTTGTCAACAGGATTCCCATCTTCCTCAACAGCTCATGCAACCCATGGCTGAGGGTGATGAAGCCATCTTGGAAACATCATCTGTGCGCTCGTCTCCAGGACTCATTTGGCTCTACCTGATCCTTGAGCAGAAGGATTAGGATTCACAAGTCTAGAGCAACGTCACCACTACTTTTTCGCTTGCTCAAGCCTTACTTGATCTTAGTTCAGCAGCCATGGTCCCTCGGTGCGTGGCTCTTGGCTGTCTTTTTGCCTTTGAGTCTTGGGTGCTGACAGAGACCCCATCTGCTGGGCAGGGGCCCTTCTACCACGTCCAGATGGAAATTACCAGTCCCTGCTGCTTTTTCCTTGCAGTGATGACTGTGAAACTTGGCTTTTAGGCGAGACATTTGTCATTTTCTGCAACGAAGAGCAAATCCTTACTTATGGGCAGGATATCGGAGCAGCAATTTAAACTGTCTTTAATCTAGTGGCTACCTGTTAAGAGTGGAAGCAGAGGAAGCCTGAAATATGTTCATTTCCTTTTTCCTTACCCTGGCAGATAGAACGAGCAATGAGTCACTTTCTTCATAACAATATTTTTAGTGGAAGACTGTTATCATAAGTCTTCTTGATTGTCTTTTTTTCTAGACTTAGAAAGAAGCTTAACGTTCTTTCCTCTAGCCTCTCCATAATTTGTCTACATCTTTGAGGTGTTGTCCCCAAGAGTGGAGACTGTCCTTCTGTTGAGGCTTCATTGGGAACAAAACCAACAGAATAATGATTTCCCTTACATGTTATGCTCCTAGTAATGTACCTTATAGTTCATAAAGCAAATCTTTAATTAAGTTGTCTCTGTCAGCATAAACTTTGGACATTTCCCTTGTAGCAGCATGGCCAACTGCACCAAGTCTAGGCTAGACTTTAAGAAGGCTTTAGATGCTAATGAATTTTATTTAGTCACCTGGATAATTTTAGAAAACCGATCTCTTGCATATACTGTGGAGATTGTCACTTTTCTTTATTAAGGTGTAACAGTCATAAATATGTCTCAATGGTTTTGCTTTGGGACCCTGATGCCTTGATTATAGATGATAATCAAAAGCCACTTTTTTTCAAGACCTGAAGCAGGCAATTAAGATGCGATATTGGTTCCACTTACAATGTCGCTATCTTGACATGAAATCCTAGATGTAGCACAGTGAAGGAGAGATGAAAGGTGCCAGCTCTGCCTGATTTCCTTTGCACTTCAATAATCTTTATATTCACACTTCCAGTGAGGTGTCAAAGATTTGGATGTTGTATTTTTGGATGAGAATTGAAATAAAATACTTCAGGCAAGAAGTTAAGTCTCTGCGCCTGTACTCTTAGTGGAATGCCAGCAGACCACAAAGAATCAAAGAGACATACTTCACCCTGACAGATTTCCTGAGCAATGAATTTATTTTATACAGTGCTAATTTACTGTAAAGACCCCACTCTTGTCTATAACATCTAATGAAAAAACCCTAAAGTCAAATACTTCTTTCAAACAAACAAACAAAAAAAACCCCAACAAACCAAACCAAAACCTCACAAAACCCACCCCACACTGTCTTTTTAAGGCAAATGATAGCAATTTCCAGGGCACTGCAATTTACACAAGTCTTCAAAATGATGTGGGGCAGCTCCTCAGTTCTAGCTGACTTTTCCTAATTAAAAGAAATTCAATTAGTAATTCCTAGGTTGTAAGTTGAAAGCACCAATATAGCTTGCCCTTCAATGCAGCAATGTTTAAGGATACCTTTAATCTGAAGTAATTAATTAGGAAATATACTGTAGTTGCCCTTAGGCAACTCCACTAGCAAACAACTGGCACTACTTAAAAGCTTGTGTCTGCTTGAAAGTGATAATACATATTAAAATGTATACCCCAAATTCTATAATAGCTTTCACTTAAGCCACAATCCTTTCTGCTTTTTGAAATGTGCAATAAATCCCTGTGCAAATATAAGACCACGCGTTCACATTTCAGCCAATAATCTCACAAACAATAAATCTCAATTAAGCTTCACAGCAGCACATTCTCCCGCAGTGGGACATAAAAGACTACTTCCGCTTAAGCAATTAATGAAACGAAGTACAGGGAATCTAGCTCGCTGACCCAAAACCTGTCTCATAGTAAGGAACAAGGCCAGAAGGGCCTATAGCACTGGTCCGTCCCAAAGAATAACACTTCCCTGAAGTGGAGAAAACTGTTTTACTGTCATTGTGCTGGGCTTCATCTGAGGGAATGTGCAAAGGTATTTCAAGCTCAGGCTTCAGGATTATCCATTCTGCGTGGATAAAATTCTGAGAAGGTTCACCCCTCTCTGAAGCACCTTGATTGATACACATCATGAGATTTAAAAAACAAAAAGGTTTGCACATCACTTTCTTTTCTTGGACCTCCAGGGCATCTTTTTTTATTTTTATTTATTATTTGGACTTTTCGCTGCAACCCTAATAGCTGGAGGCTTTTTATCTGAAGTAAATACATAAACTGCAGATTGTCATGCAATCAGCAGACCCCAGGAGTTCCAGCCCTAGGAAATAGAGCAAGAGTGAGTATTGTGAGACTGGCAGGACCGCAGTGCAAAAATGAGGCTTGCCACCTTAACGAAACGTTTTCTCCCAGCGGGAAATGCTCCTCTACTGCAGCGAACCCACAGAAGAAGTTTTGCATTGTATTACCATATAATTATACAGGCTGATTAAGAGCAATCATAGTAAGAGCTGAACAACTCCTAATTCTCATCTCTGTCATGAGCACACTAGTGAGTGTTGCCTCGGCTGCGAGTGCAGCTTCATTTCAAGGCAGCAATTAGGGCAGACCCTTTTATGAACAGGGTTAGCTGCTTTTTGCCTTGTGGAGCAATTTACTTTGACTGAAAAGCTGCCACAAGCTGCTGAGTTTACAGTCATATACAGCTCTCAAGCTAATAATAATCTGATAACGCAGTGAGCGCTTTTTCTCTTTCCTTCTTTAATGTGTATCAGAGAATTCTTAAGTCTCTTTCGTTAAAGAATATGTCTTCCTCTTTCCTGACACCATGATTTCTCAGCATCCTTGAATGGTACAATTAGAGGTGAGAAGGCAGGTCTGCTCCAGATCTGATGTACCATTAGACCAAATTTGGTATGACAGTCTAAAAAAGATTGTACTGCTTTGGTCAGGTAAAGTGTATATTAATTGTATCTACCTGTTAAGTTCTGACTGTGGCAGCAGTACTCTACTGGAGCTCCTTAGTTCATCTGGCAGAACTGTTGTTGGCTGTAGTAGGAAGCTAACAGTACAACTCAGACTGGGTAAATGCTGAAAAAAAGCATCTTTTCTCTATTTTCATTCCATTGGAGCAACATCCTCCAAAACACGCCAATCTGTATGTCTGTTGCCCAGTCCTGGCCTAGAAATTGTTCTTTAAAATGTAATGGAATTCAGCAGTGGTCACATGGCTGGAGGATGTGCGCTGAATTCATTTCCCTCACTAGCGGGAGTATTTGTTGTTTGATAACTGTAACCATACTGAGCCGAGGCCGACCGCTGTGCTCCAGTTCAGGTCACATTGGGCTAGGGGAGCTGCAAACACGTGTTGGCAATGGCCATCGCTGTGTAGATAGTTGAGGCTAGTGCCTCACGATCTGGAAACTTGAGTTGAGTGAGTACCATTTGCTTCCAGCCCCATACACCCGGGAGCATGAAAAGAAAACAACACAGAAATGTGTCTTGTACTAAGCAAGGCAGTATTCATCTTGTCGTGGTTTTGGCCGAACTGGCTAATCGGAACAACAGATGCCCCTCCCCCCCCCATGTCCCTCAGAGCGGAGAGGAAGAGATAAGGAGATTTATGAGTTTAGAAAAAGAACTAAACTACTTTAATGAAAAAAANGGAGGGTGAACACTGTCTGAACAACGTGTTGTTAATTTCAGACTTTAGTCAGTTTGACAAGGCCCAGCTAAAAAATAAAATTCCAAATTAGAAAATTGGTTCCATTTTACCTCAAACCAGAACACATCTGTTCAGTGCTCTGTTGAAAAATAAGTCAAAACTACCTAACTCAGCTTTAGATTGGAGTTTTGACAGTCCGATTCTCTTCAGCGGGCTCTTTAAGTAGGTTGTATTTCAAATTGATTTGTTTTCCAGAAAAATCACAAAATATAAATCAAACACTTCTGTTTCAAAATCCAAATGTAATATGGTTCTATATGTCTATATACAGTAATATGGTTCCAGCATATAGAACTCATCAAAAGTTTAATGATACTGCTCAGAAAAAATGCTGTTTCTCAAATATTCCTCAAGGCAAACACGCTAAATGTTCCATTAATTTCAGAGGGCTTTATCAGGAGCCTTTCTTAAGAGAGTCTGAAAGCAGAGTGTTGCTCATCTTCGTTGTCTTCTTCACGATAACGCAATGGCAAGCTCTTGAGCAGCAAAGGTCATTGTGCAAAGTTCACGTGGGAATTACTTAACATCTTCACAGGTTTCACTCCGGATTGCCGCACACCTGAGCCAACGCAGTGAAAGATCTGAAAGGTCTTCCAAACCATTTTAACGGCGGGAGAAAACTGAGCGCAGACGCATCTTCAATGCGATCCTGCTCTGCTTCTTGACAAAGGCTCTGGCATGGTTCAGCTGAGCCTGAGAAAGATGAAGCAGGATGGCGTTTCTAACATCTCACCGGCCTTACAGCCAGCACTGTGGCCCGGAGCCCTGTCATCGTGGACTTTCTTTCAGCATCCTGCCACCTGCGCTTTTGGGCACACTGCCTTCCTCTGAGTTGCTCTTCTTCTCTTGTGCTCATACTTATCGCCTACTTAAGCAATACCCAAGGGAGCTTTCTGGCTTAACCTTGCCCTTAATAAGATTCATAGAGGGTTTCCTCTTTAAAGAGATAACACTTCTCAAAGCATACCAACTTTACTAGAACAGTACTCTTCCCTTGTTGGATGCTGTTTAAATGGGGTAAATCCTCGTAACTGATGGAAAGAAATTAGTTTAAATTCGCCTGCCGAGGCTTGCTGTGGTGCTCAACACCCACTTTTCCTTCCAAAAATGTGACCCTTCTTTTAACATCCAGCCTCTTATCTCAGTGGGGTTTTTTTCCTGTTACAAGGCCCTTCTAACACCTGAATAATTTCATTTAACCTAATGGTGTCTTATTTAACCCAGTGGTTCCCACTATGGGTTTACGTGAGAACTAACCAGGGCAGAAAGCAATGATGATCAGAGAAAAGGATGGTGCCCGAGCAGAGCAAACAGCAGCTGCGTCTCTAAAGAAGACCCTGTTTCACTGGCAGTAGTGAAGAGCTGGAGATAAATGCAGCTGTGAATTAGTGCACCGACAGGGTCATCAAGAATTTCTCATTTCCAGTCGCTTAGGGCAGCCTTTTTCCAGAACATCTGGTGTTGATACTAATAATCTCTCCCTCTTTGATCTTCCCAATTTTTTACTGCGTATTTTTCTCTTGCATGCAATTAGTGCAGGTTGTTTGTGCCCTTTTATGGCCACCATATGTCGGAAACCTGAACTCTGCAGGGAGACTCAGTTGGCGCTGCACGAGCTGCTGCAGCATTTGAACGGAGCTGCTGGAGTTCTGCCAGGGGAGCTTGCTTCAGACCCATCCTGATGGATTTGCCTCTCTCTGTTTCCCAGACCCTGTATTATTCCCGATAGCTCTAACGATCAGGGAAGACAGTTGCGCACACACAAGCAAGAGGTAGTTCATACAGTCCCCACAGACCGACAACAGTTGAGAGACAGAACTGGAAGCAGGTGTCTGTGAAGGACTCCAGGGATAAATTTTCCATGTTTTTCTGCTGCTCTGTCCAGTTGTTTTTTGATGTCCAACTCAGAAATATAAAACACTATTGTCACCAGAAATTCTTTTCATGAATATCTGAGTTATTTCTAGCAGGATCACTATTCCCTCTGAGGTTTCTATTAAAAAAAGAAAAAAAAACCCACACACACACAAAAACCAAAACAACAAAAAAAAGAAAGCAAAGCAAAAACACAAGTTATTCAGAAAACAAAGTAAACCTCTTGCATGTTATTTTGACAAGAAGCCCAGTCAGTTCCCAATGTTTTTGTACATATTTTGACCTGAAAAATTCAGACTCTTTGCATCTGGGATGTATAATTTTCTGCCAGGTAATGTCCCTATTTTCAAGCTGCAGGTGCCCTACAGGTGATTTCAGTGCAACTCTGCGCAGCCACGACTGTCTGCATGAGAATCTTGGACTCCTTACAGCAACAGGGACCATAGTCCTGCTCTGCCGAAAGCTGCACGAGCTCTGGCTGTCTCTTAGATGCGATGCTCGACAAAGGTGCAAGTGGAGCACTAGGCTGATGACTTTTGGACACTGGACATCCCTTCCCATGGATCATCTTTGTAATGAGTCCTGGCAAATAAATGGCAGCTCAGTGGGTCAGGCTAGCAGTGGTGTTGACATTGCTTCATTCAATGCTCTCACTTAAAGCTGCCCTTACTTTTGCTTTGGCCATTAGCATGACTTGGCTTGGAGGGCCTGGTCCCATTGTATGAAAAAATGTTGTGTAGAACACAATTGTATAGAAAGAAAGGGTTACTTTGATTTTGAGAGCATGGAGGAGCTCTCCCTGACCAATGAATGCCATAAGGAACGCAATATTCACCCTTTTTGGGTAACAGAGGGATGCTGAGTGATAGGGGCATGGTGTGATATGGACTATCCCATTGAGTGGAAATACCACCTAAGTGCAAATACAAATCAAATATCTCCAGTCAACCATATTGCAGGTAGAGAGGAAGAAATGACCATAGAGGATGAGATGCCAAATTGTTCAAATCTTTTTTTTTTTTTTTTAAATCTCATGGCATAAGACTGAGTGCACCCAGAAAATACTGAGAGAATGCTCCAAGTTGAACAAAAATATCTCTGTTTCTCTGTGACTGGAAATTAAAAGAACTGGGTTTTTTTCTTGTATGCCTTCAGAGTGCATGTCGCTCCAAACCGCAGGAGGCAGGATGTCATCTTCCCCTTTTAAGCTGGCTACAGACTGGACTGTAAACACCACAAGCACTGAAAAGAAGACTCTACTGCAGCACGATCCAGCTGCCAACTTGAGGAGGGACGTTTTCATTTTTTGTGTGCTTCCAAACAGATAATGGGAGAGGTTTCAGCTTTGTCATTGAGAGGCTGAAACTAGATGACCTTTAACGTCCCTTCCAACTCTAACCATTCCATGATTCTATGGTAAGAAGTTGTTCTTCCTGCCCAGGAAGAATTCTTGGGGAATTGCATGAGTGAGGTTTACCCCTTTTTACTTTTTTTTCCTTTCAAACATTGTTATTTCTGTGCCTTTAAGCAGCTTTGCACTGTGAATTTTATCTATTTTGAAACCTAGAGACTAAGTTTTATATGAATACTAGTTACAGAACTTGAATCCTTATGAGCAAGACTCAAATCCCATTAGTATTACATTTTGCATAAAATATTCAAAATGAATTATATATATTTGTAGGGCAAAGCAGGAGTAAATTAGTAAATAGGGGGAAAAAAAAAAAAAAAGAAGGAATTTTATGTAGGAAAGCATGGCCTGAAGTGTGTATCTGAGATTTGGGAAGTTACACATAATGAATAGGTAAGTGTGCTGTTGAATTTGGTTATTTTCTGTAGGTGGATGATGGAAATTGTGCAGCACTGATGTGTAAATAATGCACATATACTTAGTAAGTCTGACCCGTTGCTTCTGAAACAGAGGTGAATGCACCAGGAAGAGCCTGACAAGAATGCTCAAAATGAGTCTCTGAGCCACATGAAAACACATACAGCTTCCAGCAGCCATTACTAAGGCAAAATGACAATTGGGGAATTGTTTTTGATGATTCCTTCTCCCCTCCTGCCCTCACTCATCATGAGGGGTTTTTTGTGACTGTATGGATGGGGGCTTCCAGTGCATGACTCGTTCAAATACTGAACTTTTCAGTTGCTAGAGGGTAAAGTCACATGAAATGTGTGTCCTCTTTGCGTGCTACTGAAAACAAGTACCTACACGGTCTAATTTGTTTATAAAATCTCAGAGACGGACACGTGCTGTAGATGAATCTAAAAGAACAGCTGGCTCAAGCTAGATGCTGTGGATTGGAAATACTAATTAATGTTTTTCTAAAGGCTGTATCTCATACCGCAATTCACCCCAGGACTGGGGAAAAAAAAAAAAAAGATATTCACAGCAAGAGACCAAACATTGCAAGTATTTGTAGCAGCACAAATTTACCCTGAGCTCTTCCTTTGCTTCCACATCCCTAAATGGCCCTTTGCAATAGATCACAGTGTTTTTATTTGGTGCAAAATGGTTGTAAATACAGAAGGCAATAGGCAACTAGTTTTTCTGTATCCCGATATCTTATTTACTGCCTTTCTGCTCCGGTTATTGCAGTGGTGTTGGCAGGGAGGAAGCCCCAGGTGACGCTGACCGACAGGAGGATGAGGAACCGTGCCTGCCCAAAGCGGGGCCACACGCTGGGGAGTCCTTCTCCAGACCCCTCCCTTCTTCAATGTTTTGGTGAGTAAAAGTAACCAAGTCTTGTGAAATCCAGAGAAAATAACTCCTTTGCATATTTTTCCAATTACAAAGGACAAAAAACCCCACTTGCCTTGTCTTTGATCTGCACAGATTAACTGGGGGTACTTAGTTGAAGGCCTGGGTCATCTTCCAGTTGACAGCAGTGTTCTGGTCTTTATTTCAGCCTCCAGCCTCCAAGGCACCAGGACTCCTGCCGTCCTAGCAAACCTCTCCCAAATAAAATAATGCTGGGGCCTTGGTAGCCTCCCATTAGGCTTTTTATTGCCTCACTGGCAGAGTGCCCCTTCCTCACTGTTTGTCGAGAGAGCTTCAACAGCCTTTCTCTTACTGGTAAGACCAACGGAAGGTTTTTCCACCGTACAGAGCCCAGAGCTCTGTCCCTGTCTGAAATGCTGTCTCACAAAATTGATAAAGGAATTAAATCTTGCAGCAAGCAGCTCAAATAGATGTGATATTCATGTTTGGAGGTGATGTATGTTCTGCTCCGGATATGGAAAACTAGCTCCTGTCCAGTGCATTCAGAATGGATAAGCAAGTTGTCACGCATAACTTTAATGGTGAAAATAACTTTGCGTGGGTGACAGAATGAGGATAAATGCATTTAATATGAAATCTTGTTATATATATATATGGACGCAGAGGCTGTATATCTCATACACGACAGTGTAATTTCCAAAGCATTTTAGAGGTTTTTATAGCTCCAGTTCGGCTCAAAAGAGAATTCACCAGACTGTGTGGAAACTCTCCCCCTCCTGTAGTGGTTTAACACATGGGCAAAACAGGCAGTTGCTGAAGACAGAAGCCTGACAGGGACAGTAAAAACCCTACAAGAGGCAGCCACTGCTTCCTTGGCCTACAAGAAGGGGAACGGCTGCTGTTGGTGAGGGTTTGGGCTGTGTGGGACAGGGGCTGCTCTGGTGGCAGAGCAGTTCCTCCGTGGGAGCTGTATTGGAGGGATGCTCATAGCTAAGAAACAGAAGTTCATCCTCATCTACTCCGTTAAGAAGACTTACGTTGGCCTTGTCCCATCCTGACCCGTATGAAGCTGGACCTCTATACTTTTAATCGCGACACTCTGATCTCAGCTGAGCTTCTCCAGTGTTGCAGGGGAGCAAATAAAAACATGAAATAGTGGCTAATATATATTTGGAGTCTTCTGCCCTGATATCAGTGGCCATGATGCCACTGCACAGTGACTGCACGGTGTCACGCTGAAGGCAGGCTTTCTCTCAATCAAAATACAACAAAAGGCAAAAGCTCTCAATGATGCCAATGTTATAATTTCCTTTCTAATGGGTTTTCTACTATCTGAAACAAAAGCTCAGCACTGCTAGGGGGCTTTTGCATGGTTATGACTAATATAAATGAGTATTCAAAAGTGATTCTTCCTTTGCAAGCTGATCCTGTGGTGTGTTTACCTAAGCCATTCTCTTCTGGGGGTAGCTTGGTGACACACTTCAAGCATAAGAATCACTAAACTAGATTTAGTCATGCATACTTGAGTCACCGCCTGGTGTTACTTAATTTAGTACAGGCCATTAAATATTTTTACCTCTGTATTAGGGTCAGGACAGGAGAAGTAATCAAGTGAGATTCAGTGAGGCTTTACATGTCGTATAAAGTACTCAAGCTAATCTTCCACACTTCTCACTACATGTGATCAACACAGAAATACACGGGGGGAGGGACGCATTCTCCATGTATGTACATGTATATTTCCTTGTGAATTTGGTGATGCTAGTGTGCATGTGTGCAAGGGTGATATTAAACATTAAGACCATCTTCGTGCAAAAGCAAAGCCTTTCAAGGTGAGGCTAAAGTTGTTCAAGGTGACAGCCAGAGCAGAGGCACAAAATCCCCAGCCTGGTCTGACCTGAAGATGCTTTGCTGGTACAGATATGCCACAGATGCATTGCAGTGGCATAAAATACTGCTTACTTCAGCGTGGCTACCTTGGTGCAGGATATGTTTGTTGGGGTTTCAAAGCACAAGATTTATTAACATATTAAGAGATAGTTATGCTGGTGGAAACATCCTTGCTGCACAGAGGCCTGAAGTAAAAAGACACATGTGGCACAATCATTTTAGAAATCTTAATCTATTTAGCCTCTTTAGTATTCATCTTGTTAAACATGTGCAGCGCTAAATAAATCGGTGCTACTTAAATATTTATCAGATGTCTCCCTGCGTGTTTAAAAAGCAAGCAGGCAGCCAGTCATAAACATCAGCTTTTTTTCTGGTTTGTATTTTTGGGGTTTTTTTTACCATCCCTCCAGGATCCATCTACATTTTCTTCTTTTCTCCTCAAAGGCTCAGCGTCATGGTCATCCCTGTGTCCCCAAGCGGGGAGAAGCTGGGCAGCGTCCGTCAGGCTGCACAGCAGCAGTCCGGGAGGCTGGGACGGAGCCCGGGACACCTCTCAGGGCCGAAACCCAAGTTCCCTGTCACAGCAGTGGGTCTCCTTCCTCCGGGCTGCGGGGCTCTCCCTCGGCTCGGCCACCTCAGTCGGTCACCCAGTGCTGTTCACAGCACCCAGCAGGCGCTTCGGCACGTTTTTATTTAGAAACAGTTTTGTTTACCCTTGTGATTCCAAATCTCACTGCAGCTTCATGCTATTGTATTATTATAACCTTTTGCTGCAAATAAGCCTTAAAAAATGGTTTTCCCCGTTGCCAGGAAGCTTAAAAGCAGAAAGGAAAGAAATCAACTCTTTTAATATGAATTGCAAAATCGTAGCAACAACCATTAACAGAGATTCGACCCGCACCCCATTTCCACTGTACTTCAGTACATTTTAACGATGCAGAAGTTTGTCCCAGGTGCACATGGAGAATTATAATTAGAATTTGTTTCCAGCCGCGTTTAACACCACACTGTTGCCAGCCAAGCACAAACAGGCGTCCGGCTGCTGAATGCTAGAAGAGGAAATCAAAGGAAAGGGTCCCGACACGAGGACAGAATGCTACAGATCGGGGTTGTGATACCAAGAGTGTAAGTCCTACAGATTCACTGGGTCCAGCAACGTTATTTTCAGCTGGCACGAGTGAGGATGGGGCTACACACACACCCATTTGTGTTCTGCACTTCAGTAGCATCTTCCCCCCAGGGAGCCATGCACTTCACAAGCTTCTTCATTTCCTTTTACAGACAAGGAAATCAATGAAAAGGGAGGTTATAATAACTTTCTACCGTATGAATTAAAAGTTGGGGACAAAATGAACAAAAGAAATCAGAAGTCTCTGACTCCTAGTTTTATGTTATTACCACAAAATCAGGCTTACCCCTGCTTCACATGCAGCCAAGAAAACTGTGTCGATCTTTAAATTGTTTGCAGCAGGCCAGTTAGATATCAATGGTTCAGTGACAACCTCTGTAGGCATTTCAAGAGGGGTTTTTTGGGACCCAGCGCTGTGTCTTCCAGCACTTTCCTCAATGATACAGATAAGGGAGTGGAGGGTGTCCGTATAAAATATGTAACTGATGCTAATTTGGGAGATACAGCAAACATTTTGGAGACAAGATTATTCAAAATAACCTTTATAAACTGAGAAAGTCCTAAATCAAATATTTGAAATTTAAGAAAGCAAAGTGAAAAAGAGGGAAAATATCAAGGTTGGGCAAGTGCCTTGGGATGCTCTGGGCAGACTTTGCAGCTGGGAGAAGGAACTGGGGACCCTTCCTACTCTGTTTCTATGCCTGCGAGGTATTCCTGAAGTTCTGAGATCCAATGCCCAAATGAAATGTAGTATTTCTGACACTGCTATCTGTTTTGAGATTCATCTGGTCTTTGTAGCAGCTTCTAGAGAGAAAGACGGAAGTTAAAATTTTGCTCCAACTGGTTAAGCAACTCAATTGATAAGACTGAATAAAAGTGCTCCAGAGAAATTTTTTTGGTCACAAATAAGTTCAAAATGACTTCATACTATGATCAAAGCATTGCTAAATCTGTACTAAACCTCTTCCTGCCCACTGAGAAGAACTGACATTCTGCAGATTTGAAATACAGCAACTGAGGCAGCCTGGATACAAAGGTTAACCTAGACAGATTAATATGAGCTCGTATAAAGCTCTTAATGCTATTCCGAATGCTAATAGTGACTGACATTATAGGGTTTCCTGGAACTGATTTAGAAAGAGGAGAACTGTTTGCAATAGAAAAAGCCTGTTTATCTAATAAGAAGAGCAAAAAATTCCTTAATTACCCAGCAATTTAACCAATTATGATCTAATTTAACAGACAAATCATTTCTAAACATGGCATACATCTGTCTGATTTCCCAAGACACTATACTGTACCGTACAGTGCTCTTCAAACAGGGCTCCAGAGGCGCTTCCAAAATAGATGCTGACAGAAACCTGTGAAAAAGGCAAGTTTTATTATAACCATTTTGCCAACTGGTAAAGTGAGTTGCGGGAAGTACAGTGTTTTTTCTCAAGGTGAGAGAAAGGGGGACAGACAGCTTCACAGAGAGAGGTTTTAGCTTCACAACGCCCTTTTTTTTTTTCCCAAGCCTTGGGACACAGAGCTCCTGGTTAAGCAGTAAATGATCCTCTACCCTCTTCAGCACATAGGTGCACTATGGAGATGCTTTTGAAGCTTTTCAGCCATGCACATGCTTTCCCTTTTTATTTCAGCCATACACGTGATTTCCTTTTTTTTTTCCCCCCCATTTTAGTGAAATAACAAATGTGAGACTACTGTGAACCTGGCAAAGGCATAACGGGAATTTTGAGAACCTCGGGTAGCTGAGCCATTTCACTGATAGTACTCTTAGCTCACAAATAGAACAGCAGTCCCTGGTACTATTGCAAATTCTGCTTCAGCAGCAAAAATGTCTTAGAAGATATTTTTCCCCCTTTCTAAAATTGGTGAGAAAACGTATGCTTAAAATCTTTAAGCATTCAATTATAAAAATACTATCCCTCTCCCTCCTCCATCACAGAAGAACTTCAATATTAAAAAATAAATTTGGCTATTGAGTCAAAATCAAAAGACATTTCTTTTACTGTCTTTCAGATATTGCAAAGCGACTGCAGAAAGTAAATATCGGAATGCTTCTAATATACACAAACTTAGGCTGGAAATTCAACTGGAAGGATTTTTCAAGTGTATGTGGCATGCTGTGTCACTCAGTACAAACTAATAACATTTGATGCATACCAGAATTCAGATTTGGCTAGCAGCTACACGCACACATATCTCCTCTTGTTGGGTTCAATGTAAATTGTTTTCCCTTCCCAGGGCAGACTTTGTTTCCTAGTTTTTCTGGGAATTTTCATAGACTTCACACAAGCAGGAAATATTTTTCATGTGATCTCTCTGCTCTTGCTTTGGCAACTCTTGGGTGGAATTGTTATGCACACTTTTTAATGATATTTTGCTGGGTCTGGCTCTGTGTGTTGAGATATTCCGCAAGCTACTTAAACGCAATTACAAAACCACTGCAATGTGCGTGTTTGGTAATTTGAAACAGCTGCTAAAAGAAATAAAAGAATAAAGAAAGCTTAAAATACATCTAATGTGCAATTTTTAATTGCATGCCCATACTGTATCTATTCTCAGATAGCTTGTATAGAGTGTATAAACTAATATGTTTTACTGCAGTACATTGTGGATTGCTTTTTATATGATGACTATCTCTACAACTGAAGCATGATTTCTTTTCCTTACTACAAATAGCAGAGGCTAGATACTACAAATCTGCAAAAGTAAATGTTTAAGCTTGTGTACAGAGGCAAACACTCAGATGAGCAAGGTGCAACAGAGACCGCAATCTGGTAGCCTTGAGAAAGCTTTACCAAAATATGGTGAAAATTACTATCCTTTGGACTTGTAAAGTTGGATACAGCAAATAAACACAAAGTCCCCATGTTTGTGGGAACAATCTGCCTGGCAGGTAGCTGCCCCTGATTGTCCTGTAAGTCCTTTCTGTGGCTGCCTCTTCAGGGAGGTGGGATGAAATGCAGAGGAGTTAAATGAAGTGTCCACTTTGCAAGAAGAGTGGGAATGGGAGTTTGCAATCTAAGATCAGTCTATTAGACCTCCAGCTTTTCAAATGTTTGTAATTCAATGTTCAGGGAACTAAAGAGCAGAAAGACCATCAGAATATGAGTCTGGTTCAGCTTTATAGACAAAACATTAGAGTAAGAAACAATGCCTCCCAGATTTGTCAGAAGACCTTTTCTACCTTAGAAGCTGTGGAGGATTTGCAGGCTTTATGTGCTGAGGAGAATACTGCTGCCTTCTAGTTGGACCTGGCACCAAAATCACAATCTTTCATCTGTCATGTCCGCTTTGGACCATTGCCTTCTTCAAGCACAGAGCCTCTTTCTGCATTGTATCACTTGTACTATACTTGATGGCAGGGAAAAACTACAATATTCAATGACAGGCACTATTTCAATCAAGTGGCCGGGCAATACTAGTGCTGGTGGGTGTTAAAACATGTTATTAAACATGGTTCTTTCTAATATTTAGTTCAGAAAAGGAGAGAAAAGCATGAAAGTTCTACTTAGCAAGATTCTCTTCATAATAGATTTAGTTTGTCAAAGGAAAAGACTAGAAGACTCTTATAAAGGTCAAATGGCACCAAATAGCATTGGGCCAAGATGTAGAGATGGGCATCCAAGACTAGTATCACCGCTGAAGGGTACCACACCTAATTCTGTGGTATTGCTTGGTACTGTGGAGCTACTACATTGTTCATGGCTGTTACGGGGCTGTTTGAAAGAGCAGAAAAGAATTTGGAAGCTAAAACTAGGCAACTCAGGGGAAGGGTAACATTTTAATAGTGAGAAAAGATGGCCATTCAGACAGTTCACAGTCCAACCAAGTTCTACTGCCATCTGAAGCCTAGGGACCTCTCTCCAGAAGTCTGCTGTATGTGATGAGCTTGATGTTAAAATTAGTATGCAAGTCTTCATGGCTTCATGCATGTTGTGCATATGAATCACAGTCAAAATGTCCCTCTGACTTAAAAAAGAAACCCTATGAATCAAGGAGCTTAGGAAACAACGTTTGGTCATTCATTTCTTCACCAGACACAGTGCAGACCAAAGAGTGCCTGACTTGCTGCCGTCCCCTTTATGAAAGCAGGTGATGAGTAAGTACGATGATGAAAGCTGGCCTTTGTTTTGCCCAGATTATGTGTGCAATGTCTCTGTTTTCTGGGCCTGTGTGGGCCTCCGTCCCCAGGCCAAGGGCTGCAGACAGTGGGACGTGCTCAAGTGAAGGACTTGCACCTTGGACTTCGCTATCCCTTGAACCGTGCCAGTTTGGAGACTACAGGTAAACTGATA
>VXBO01015124.1:7276-31785 GCA_013400135.1 Rhinoptilus africanus
ATTCTGCTAAAATGGGTCACTAGTGATTATGGAAAGAGCCAGCCTAAAAAAAAAAAATATTCTCAAAACTGATTTTGAAGAGAAAAAAACCAAAACAAATGAAGTGAAAACTGAAATATTTTTAATAGTTTTATGCAATTTGGTAAATGTGTATTTGAAAAAAAAAAGTGAAACCCCTCAATCGTTTTTACAATCGTAATTACAATTAACATGCTTTAAAAACATCACTTGGAAAATAATACAGTAAGACCCAAATCGTCTTCACTACCATCTTCACAGAATCTCATAACAATTCCCCCCCTTTTCNACCAATACACAATAGGCATCATGCGTGGAATAAAATTTTGCAAATTAATGAAATCCTTTAGTAAGTAATATTTATAATGTTATCTTTCTTTTTTATGGATTTTTTATTTAGTTTTTGAAATTAATATGAGGAAAACGAAACATAACTAAATTCAAAGATGACGTTGTAGGAAAAAATCCTTATACCTGTCTCTGGGTTCCCTACAATTCATGCCTGTCTAGCATTTGCTTCTGATAAAAGGCAGGGTTAACTGTGCCCAATTGGTATCAAACCTGATAATCTCTTCCTGTCCTGGAGAACTGCTCTTATCATCAAAAGCAACCCCAACAGAGAACAAGGATAAAGTACAGAAACTCTGTGCAATCCTACTGTCAGTTTAAGACTTTGATAGGGGTCAGTAAATAAAAGGATGAGACAGCATTGCCAGGGCACTGTGTGTCTCCATCAGGCCTGTTGAACTGCACTGACATTTAAAGATGTGATGGGAGCATGCTCTTCTCCTGACTACACAAACTGTCAAACGTATTAAAACATATAAGGAAAACTGCTCTAGTTTTGTTATTAACTTTCAGAATGGCATAGGTGCATTGATCAGTCCTATCTAGGAACTGTAGAACAATATAAACAATTAAGTCTTGCTTATTTATTTATATTTTAATTTTAAAATGGTTATTNTGCCATAATGAGAATGTTACTTTGAAATTCTTAGAATCTGTTCTAAAACGTTCACCCTGAAAGGTGTCTTAGACTATAATAATGTATTGTATCAAACCAGAAATTTTGTTTTGCCCTTTAATATGAATTCTGTGCTGCTAATACATTCTTAAATTTCAGTTGCCCATGTTTAATAAAGTGTGGTGCATCCTATATCTCGCTTCTGAATACAAAAGGTATTAATATTTAATTTTAAAGCATAATGGCTACATAACCTTAATCAAACAATAGATTTCCTATTGCTATCTGTAGACTAGAACAGGAATTATACAGAAATTTTACAGGAACTTCAGTGAACTTGCATTTTTGTATAGTAAAATATACATATAAAACAAATAATTATCAGTGTACCAATGCACTCATTTAAAAATAAAATAAAATATAGTAAATTCATGTGTTCTCAACCAAATATTAATGTTTTGCAGTTTCAAATCCCTTCACATATCTAGTCATTGAAGAATAGCTATGTTAAAGCTATTAATAAATATTGTATTTATTTCTTAGGTCTTCTGGGCTGGCAAATCTCTCCATTCCTAACATCCAATTACACCTTTGACCATTTCTCATTTTCCTTTCAGATTTATTTCCTACATCATAATGCATTGCTTGCCTGCCAAAAAGATGGAACACACACCTGTATACAGAAGTCACTTTCAAAACTCCTCAAGAAATCACTGAGCTTATAGTCTGCAGCTGTTACTTCTCTTTCTGTGCCATAAAGCTTATTCCAACTTCTATCTTCCCACTGGAAAGACTTTTTCCATTCAGAGTCTCAATCTCAAAAGGCTTACTCAAGCTATATTGCAAATGTATCTAGAAAATCTCTAGCAAAACAGAATGATGATGAAATACAAAAGAAGGATTTTGGGCATTTGTTTTCATTTTTTGAAGACATGAGTTTGAAGACAGGTTGAAGAGACAATTTTCCAATGAATTTTTGTATATTTTATATTTAATATTTCTATCCTGTGGCTGGCTTCTATCAGAAGAGAAGAGCATCAGACTTCTCTAAGCAAAAATAATCTTCTCCTTCTCTGTTCATAAAGCAGCCTGTCTAAAAGAGACTGTCACAAATTTGTGGACTCCAGGAGGGGTTGTAAGAAGATCTAGAGACTTGTTGGGAATTAGTAAAACAGAGAACTAGGAAAAAAACAGAGGACTGCCAAATCTTAGAAGGTTAAGCTCAAGACTTGAGCTGTTGCTCAAATTAATCCTTACCTTATCCCACTGAGTACTTTCAACACGCAGCAGTCTCTAGTAGCCTAAAGATTTGAAGTTATTAAGCTTAGCCTTAAGTAAGTGGGTAATATCACTGGAACATGATCTCAGATGAAATCCTGTCCTGCTTAAATCAACAACAAGGGTCTTGTCAACTTCAGAATAGACAGGATTCCTCCACAGAATTCAGTATCACTAACTACAAAAGGACATGCTTTCATAAGTTATTCAAGATTAAACATGAATTACCAGGAAAAACTGACCTTCCATTAAGAATGTACTTTTTTTTTTCTTTTAAAACAAATTTAAAAGAGAAAACAAAATATTAGAACTTACATTCAATATCAAGGTACATGCTCTTTTGGTGCCCACCAATTCTACTTGCAGCTTCACAGTCATATCTCCCTGAATCTGACAACTTCACATCTTTAATATGCAGTGACGATTTTCCATGCTGCCCTTTGACTTCTATACGGCCATCTGGGCTCTGTTTACATTGATTCAGGAAAAAGAAAGGGTTTTTATATATATATAAAATGTATATTTATCTACGTTTTATATATTAAACACCATTGATAAGTATGACTGAAAGCATTTCTTCACCTATGGTGAAGTTATTACTGACAGCTAAGCAACTTCTAAATTTGTCAAATAAATTAAAAATAATATAGGAAAAGATCGTCTGTTTCTAGGCATTATAATCAAGGGAATAAGTACATGCTTAAAGGAACATTGTCAAGGTAAACCACAAAATGTATGCACTTATGACTGGAATAGCAAACTGTATATTCAAAACCTGTTTATGATCTCACTCCTTTTGTTATGATGCTGCAGCAAATGAAAACCTATACACGTAAAATCATAGTATCTTAGATTAGTTCGCTTTATTTCTCTTGTCCTTAAAAATGTAACCGTGAAACTGAATAGAAATACGCCCCCAAACAATAACCAAAACACAAATCCAGTCATAGATTTATAGTCATTATTCATATTTTCTTGTCAGAAGCTCGTAACTGTCAAAAAAACCATGATCCATAAATACAACTGGAATTTCAGGATTTCATTTCTGTATCATTGCATGGAAAAAGGCAAAGGAGAAAAACAAATGCTGGCTTCTGATTTTCTACAACATAAATTTTATACTTAGCAACTTCATAAAAATCTTTATCCACAACACCTTCCCCCACCCCAAAACCTATTTGAACTTCAAGAGTATAAAATATTAGGGAAAACTAAATAAATAAAAAAAAAATCCACTGCTTGACACTTCAGCCTCATGGAGTAGTATACCTGAGGAAAAAGAAGTTATTTTTAATATGGTTCTGCTCTTGTATTGCAGCTTTGTGAAACCTGCTTTTTTCATTGTTTCACTTCTTCTCAAGGACAAAAAAAAACTGATAAAAAATACTGATATTTACCTACTTTCACTACTGATAAAGGAAGAAAAGAGAGGGAAACGCAGTAACTATTTCACTCTATCACATTTAAACTTGACATATACTTTAATGTCCAATCCTATAAATACATACACACAAGTTTACTGCTTTTTATACTAAATACTCACCAAATGGCAGCTGATATTTAATTGACTGAGCTTTTAACTCTGTACAGTTGTTTCTTCACTGAATACATGAAAAATACACACAATTTCTATCTTAAGATATTTGACATGAACCAGACATATATAGCATTCTGTACATCATAACCTCTATGGAAAGAAAAGTATTCTGATCCCACATCAGAATCCAAGAACACTAAATATTTTTTCCCGTGAAAAGCTCAGAGCATAGGTACATAAATTAAAGTTATGGAATTCTAATGCAAGACCAAACCTAAACCCCCTTGGATTTGTAAAAATTCGTAACTAAGACCACTTAGTTATCTCTCATGTAATTTCTAATGCTGTAAATTCTATTTTCATTATATCTTTAAAAAAGGAAAGAGAAAAACTATGAAGTTACTAGCAAGCATGCTACAGTAGTGAAGTCATGTTTTTTGGAGGAATTTCTTGGGATAATTAAAATGCAATTTCTTTAAAACAAAACATTAAATAGTTTTTAGATTTATGATATATATATAAGTGCTTTGTATGGCATAGTTAATAATAGTATTATTTACTCATGGGTTATTTGCTTCTTTTTTTAAAACATCAAGTATGTAACACAATGGTAAATGGAGAGTGTCTTTCTGTGAAATTATATTGACCTATAGTTGTGATGACATGTTCACTGAAGTTCTTTCATCATGATTTTCTGAATGAGATCAGGAATTATTCCGCTAGCTTAATTTTCTATTTCCAGAAATAGGTTATTAGAAGCATAAATGAAAAAGAGAAAAAAAAATTGGATTAAAAATACATATTCCAAATGCTAATTCTTCACTTTGTGTAAAAGAAGCATGTACTAATTGTATCTTCTGGGCAGTATGGTCAACAGAATTCCTGTAAAAAAGAGTTAAATTATTTATAATTCTCACTAAAGTCATGAATGTTATTTTTACAGAAGTATAAAGTTTACAGTGCTATTTTGAATTTGATAAAAAAGGAAAAATTTATCAGTTCAACACTCTGTATAATTCACTATATATTTCACTATAACTAATTCCATATATTCCACAGCACAGTACTAATTGATGTTTAAAAAAAAATAATTAAAATGTAATGAAAATAAGCACAAAGTTCCCTAAAATGAAATAACTTTTGCAGTAACATCTCAATCTTGGTTTTAGTTTATCCCATTATTTTCTAATACTGCTGGGAAAAATGATATGTACACATTTGGTCTGTACTCAAAATAACTGTCTTACATTCTCATGTATGAGAAAAAAATATTTTAATCAAATGTGGATGATGTAATATGTCTTAGGTTTAGAGTTAGGGCAAAAACAACCTAATAAATCCTCTGGATGATAGGAGATATTTGCATGACCACATCATCTATTCTCATCATCAAATATTTAGTAAGAAGAGAGTGATCTACTAGGTTAAACAAAGTCCATAAAACCAAATAAAACACTAACAATTGTAGGCAAGAAAATTTGCCCCAAATGATCACAAAAATATGTATTTACTAAAGGTAATTTCTATTTTTTCCATTTTTTTTTAAATTATTACAATAGTATCTTTGAAATTGCTTATAAAGTAACATAAAATATATAATAATATCTTTTCTGATGCATTGCTCAGAATGGTTTTTGTCCTGTGGCTTCATGAACAATTTAAGAAGTCCTGTTCCCTGGTCCTATTCTGCAGATGGATTCAGATTCAATTTCATTATTTTTTCTGCAAAAAAATGGTGCAATAGCTGATTAAAAACGTTCTCTTTGGCTGACATTTTTGAACAGAGAAACATGTGAAAGAATACAAGACTGCAACTACAGACCAAGAAAATTACATCAATAAATAAGTAAATAAATAATAATACTTGAAGCGGTTGCCTATGTCTAGAGAGGATTTCCAGAATATGCTGGAGAATTACACACGCTAATGAAAAATGCTAGATAGTATGATGAATTTTCACAAGGACTTCAAAGATACTAGTGGGACTGTATTATATTGTTCTATGGTATAAACCAGTTAATAGAGATCTGGGTAAGTAAGTCAAGAACATATTATGGCAGAAAAATGACAATAACAGTGCAATCACGCTGAAGCACAGCTACACACCAACATTAGGAACACAGCAGAGACACAGAAGTTGACTATGGCAAAGAGCAATGAAGAGGCTGGCACAAAAATTCAATATGCCGTGTTAGCATGAAGCAAAAATTGAAACCATGCTAGTTATATATTCCCATTCTTGTAAATCAAAATCTTATCAAAATCAGAATATACCAACAAAGCAGAAGTCTGCATTCGCACTGATCCATAAGGTCAGTTTCCTTATTTAACTTGGAACAGCAAATACTCAGTGTCAAAGAGGGGCAGCCCTAACCTTGGAGTCTGCAACCACAAGAACTATATAATCTTTGGTAAAATCTTTCCGAGTCTTATTTTCCTCCTGCACTAAGTATGGAGAGCAGACCTTAGCGCCATGTCTGGCAGCGTAACACCCCAAAACAGGAAGAGGAAGAGGCAGCACACATGGGAACATGCAGTACTCTGCACCTGCCCAGGAGTCCTCTGTAGAGATCCCCACCGGGAAAAAAGCATTGGAGCTGCCGCTGGTGACAAACCAAAACACAGATATAATCTCTATAAATCTATAATTTCAGTAACTCTCAAGTCTGTCTGAAACCTACTAAATTGGAATTTATTTCTTTTTCCTTTCAAATACATAATGGGAGAGACGTAAAATACGTACTATGGTGTTTTCTGCTAGATTGAGTAAGGGACCAGAGTTTTATTTCTTAGTATTAATAAAGAGTATAAAGAGTAGACAAAACAAAAACCTCAATGATCAGAACAGTCTCTGTCGTTCAATGCTTATGATTTCTGTTCATTCATTGCATTACTCCATATCACTGTGGAACATGAATAATCAGTGAGGTCTGAAAACATAAACGGTCAACACAGTTCTATACAGATATACATATTTCTTTATAAAGATCAGTGAGCAAATATATTAATAAGTGTTTAGACTCTAAGACATTGGAAAAATAATTTCAATAAACAAACCACTGTGTGTTCTGAAAATGGTAAAGACAGAAAAGGTCTTTAGAAGTTACCTTTTTACAGCATCTTAAGAAATCAAAATAAATTTCATCATTATTGTTAATCAGAGAATTTTATAGAATTCATAAATAAAAGTGGGGTTTGGGCGGTTTTGGTGGTGGTCCCCTCTCCTCCCAACCTCATCACCAGCATAAAGCTAAAACCCAAGTGACAAATCTTCAGCAGAGACTTTGATAGGCACAGCTGACTTTGTGAATTTATCTACATAAAACCCACATTCCCTAAATTAAGAATTTAACATTTCACAGAAACACACCTTTTATTTTGAATACTGATAGCAGTCAAGTTCTCTGTCATTGTCAAAGAAAATACAACTATTCTATACATGTCTCCAACTAAAATCATCCATAACGACAACTTTGAAGTATCAAATAGTGCCTTCCAAAAAATAACAAACAAAAAAACCCCCAAACCAAAGGATGGGAACTTTCTGCAACTGCAATATTCTTACTCAGAATCTGTACCTTAGCACAAATGAATTCTACAATAATCATAAAACGGGACTTATCTCATCACTTGAGATTAATTCTTCAGATTCTGTAAAAGTATATATTTTTTATGTTGATAAAATTCTCATCGTACTATATATACTGTTCTACTACCTGACTTTTTCTTTCTTGCTCTTGCTTCCTGAACTTCTCATATGATTTGTAGTTCCACATGTGAATATTCCCAAAGTCCTGACTGGCTGATGCTGACCCAAATGATCAATGTACAGCTCCAAAACCATATTACAGAGGTCCCAAGGCAGTACCATAACGATGATAACAGCGTATTTCAAAGGTTCCACATGCAAAGGAGGTATGCAGTTTTCAGGATATGATTGCCAGGGAGAATAGGGATGTGATGAGATACAACATCCACAAAGAGAAAAGAACAGCTTCTGGGACAGAATAACTTATTCAGGTACCATGGAGCGTTCAATCTGCACAATTCCAATGCCATTGTAGTTCAAAAAGTGTAATTTCTCCGAAGGGGAGAATTAGCTGATTATGACACTTAGAAATTGTCATCCTTTTTCAATTGCAGAAAGCTGTACTTGAGGAGAGGTGGATGGTGTGATTAGTAGTTGAGTTTGATTTATCAACCATTTATCCGACTCCCACTGAGGAACAGTAGCACCAAATGAGATGAAGTTGTATAGCTGCCAAAATGCACATTTTGAGTTGGCTGAAAGCAAAAGTGGAAGGTGAGAACAGATGCAGAAATTGGTAACTTGTTTGTAGCTGGATTTTGATAATTCTTGGATGGCTAGAGCAGCTGTGACTTTGTGTTGATTATCTTCCCTACTACAGAGTTCACCATTTGGCTGACAAAGTACTCCTTCATCCCTTCAAGTCCAAGTGCAAGACTGCAAGCAAAAAATCCCTACATTTAAAATCTAGACAAGTTGAAATACCTCTATTTGTTTTTCTTCTGATGTTCAAAGCTTGTTCGTGATCAAAGTGTCATTACTGTCCATAGTTACACCACTGCAGGTCAGGTTTGCCTGTCAGATATTTATGAAATATGTCTTCTGACACCTTGCGTACTTTAGTAGTGATCTGGACATGCATTACATGTGTTAACAAAAAAGATGAAGAAAGAGTGGCTTAGAATTGAGAGTGTTGTTTCTTTTGTAAAACATGGTGCAACATACTCAAGAACAGTCATTGTGAGAACATATAACGAGTAAAAACTGCGGGATTTTTTTCAAGTTCCTCCAAAGGAGCTGCTGCAGATGTATATGGTAGAAGAGCCTCACATCAGGGGATGCAGGTAGGAAGGAAGGGGGGAAAAAAAAGAAAAGAAAGAATCTGCTTTAAATTTTATGTCTAGCTCTTTCTTCTTCAGATCAAATTGTCAAAAATTGCCAACTCATTATGTTGTCTTGGTCATGTTGTGAGTACGCATCACTGAATTTTTAAGAAGAAAACAAATATCGATTAACAGAATCATCTTTGGAATCTCATAAATAACAATATTTTTAGGAAGCTTTCTGATTTTGTGTTGTGTCGATACCCACATGAAAGGAAAACTTCCGATCATGTACTTCAGGCTGGTGTTCCTTATATGTGAGATTTAAGCAGATCATAATTGCTCATGAAACTTGTTTCTTGAAGCAGCATGAAAGATAAGAACTTCTGCAACCTGACATGCTGATACTAAACGATGGCAAAATTCCAGAAGTCTATTAAATGTAAGTGACCAGCAATTCCTAGTCTGAAAATCTACCTTTGATGATGAGAAAGGGCTGTTAGTCACAACAGCCACCATCGTGTAGAAGCTGATGGAAGCTCCCTTCTGGATTATGGATGGTATATTCACAATATTTCCCATTCTCTTCAGGTAAATGTATTTTACCCATGCACCTGTTGGAGACAGCAGAAAATTCCAGAGTATTGCTACGTGCATATGCCTTAATGTCCAGTGAATCAGAATAATGCTACAGCAGTGTCTTGTAGTTCAGTGATTTTTATAGCAGACCTTGTGATTCTTTTAGAACTGCAGCCCATTAAATATGTATGTCAGCACGCTGCAAATTCCTGAGTTTGTTAGGATTGATTTTTTTTCCACAAGGAAGAAATTATTGAAGAACCTATCGTTTGTAGATCTATAGTGTAACACTAAGGAAGGCACAAAAAACTAATCTTGAAGAAAAATTATCGTTGTTTTCATTTTCTGTTCATCTGCAGACATGGCAGTTACTTTTAAAGAATTCAGATTGGAAATAGTAGTGAGTTCTACGCATGTTGTAAACAGCAAGTACAGTCTCAGGAAAAACGTATTCTTGAAAGCTTCATATAGCTTTTAGAAATTATGAACTGATATTTGATTCATTCATGCTGGCATTTCTTTCAAATTTAAGTTGTAACATAATGAGATGATATGGGATAACCAATACACCAAACCCACTAAGAAACAGAAAACTGAACGTTTTTCCTTGATTGGTTTTTACTCACAAAAGAGAATGAAAGAAACATAATAAAGAGAGAAATTATGATGATTATGCACTCAAGATTACTTCTGCTAAAGATGCAAACCACAAGAAAGAAATGGTTGATGGTTATTAATGGCAAAAGTATTAGCATCATATGAAAAAAGCCTGTAAAGGAAAACAAACATTAGTGTTGGCCATAAAACGTAACAATAGTAACCACAAATGAGTGTTTACAACATAAAAACCAAACCTGCAATAATGACATAGATATTTTTCAATTAGAAATTCTGATTCACTCATGAATACCGTATTTAATGGTTTTATTCCTAAGCATTTTGCTGATCTGAATCTACTCCAACACGGCTATGATGTCATTAACATGGGTGACTCAGATAGATTCAGACAAATAAAATTTTCAGGAATAAGACTACTAAGTACAATGTTATTATTCAGTACAGACCTCACATAAACCAGACACTAAAAATAATGATTTTACTATACAATTACATCTTACTTTAAACAATCAAGTCTTATTGTAACTCGATTCTTTGGATAAATGAGAATGAGACACAGGATACCTCAAATTGGACACAAGTCCAGTTTGGACTGCCTTGGTCTGAGGTGATTTCAGTTTGCTTTATGACTGCGAGTCCCTTGTCATCATGTAACTATCTGAATTTCTTTCTGCTTAGCTCAGTGCTAAGTACTGTGTATGGCAAAGGTCTAACAAACATTATCTCTTTATGTTAATTGGGACTGGAGGAGGCAGTTCTGTAACTTTAATAACTAACAGGTGAAAACAGTAAAAAAATCCCAACAAAAAACCCCATAGCTGGAAACCCAAGAAGACAAAGCATGCAAGCTGACTGCAGTACAAAATGGATAAAAATAACTTCAAGTTGACACAAGGCAGGGAATAGCTAGGTTTCTTTCGAAGGGGTTGGGTGGGAGGTTAAGTCATTTGTATTTTTCCCTGAAGAAGAATTTAGGATGCTGACAAGCTGTCAGCATTCTCTCCTCTTAAATATATATTTTTTTTAAAAGGAAAATAAGTACTGTCATCCTCAGGTCTCAGGGGAATACTGGAAGGGTGGCTATAACAATGAAAAGAAAACTAGGAAGATTTTATATAACAATTCTAACTGTAATGTTGTTTTGTGGGGTTTTTCCCCCTGTATTACTTAGATAACTTGGATTAAAGTGTTTGTATCATTGTAACCGGACTAAGAATAATTGTTTAATTTATTTTTTTTTTTTAACTGAGATAACACTACTTGGACTGATAACAAATTCTTGGATAAATATGGGTTATATGCCTCTCTTGCTCACTTTTATATTCTATAAGAATATAAAATAAACTTTAAAATGCCAACTATGCCAACAACCTTGAACTGGACTTAATGTACTTGTATATACCTTAGTTTCACTTTCATCAAATTCAGGTTCAATCCGTGACACAGTTCAGCTTTAGTTGTGGGAATAACTGATGTGGTGAAGGTATGCAGTTACACACCACAGAACAGCCCATACAGAACAGCACAACATGCACTTTCTTTGGGGAAGGAAAAAAGGATCATTTAAGTTTCACCAGCAAGGTTCTCTTACTGGTTGTTCAGTAGCTGTATGCAGCTTGGGATCCTTTCCAGTTTTCTGTAAAGGTGATGTATATTTTATTAAAATGACAATGGCTAGACAGCAGATAGGAAGTCTGTCTGGAAACTGGCATGAGGTGGAGTCCTGCAGGGGGATATATAAGCAACAAGGCTTCCTTAGGGGAAGGAAAGGGGCAGAAAGCCAGAAATGCGTAACTTGAGTCATGAGGAGCAGGGGAATTGTCTGCAGGAGGACACAGATCCGGATCTCACAAATCAAGAAGTCTTTGCTTACAAACCCAGATAACTCTGTAGGGCTTTTGGCAACTGAAGAAACAACTGGAAATTATTGCACTATCAAGCAAAATGGAGAAAATGCGCTAACCTGGACATACCTGAAAGGGCATAGAAATATTTGTTTTCATGTTATTTTATTTAATTAGTATCATCCAAAAGAGGTTCTCTATTTACATTTCTGAATTTATTTGCATGTACGGATATAAATAAAAGATTATGCTGAACATCTCAGTCAAATTGGGTGGAAACTACTACAGAAAAATGTGCTGCTACGAGAATTTGAAACAAGTTGGAAAGTAGACAATACAAAATGACAGGCACAAAAAAAAAAGGCATATGTCACTCAGTTAGGGAAAGTATCACTGAAAAACAAAACCCTAGAACCAATCTATAGCTTATTTTCAGTCAGGTTACAGCATTTCCTACTCAACTGCACAAGTTAAGAGACTCAAGGAGTACATATATCATTAAATTAAATTATCAGAAGTTACGCATAGCACTTTGTTGAAAAAACAGATCTGTAACAATACATAAACTGAAAACACCATGTGGATAAATAAATCACAGCTAAAAAATTTGTCCCAGCTCTAGAAATCTCAGGTATGTAGGAAAATTGGAGGGGGGGGGAGGGAAGAGTGAAGCCTGGAGGAAGGTAGTCAGTTGCTGGATGAGGAAGGAGAGGTAAAAAGAGAGATGATGAAAAAAGTGCGGGAAACAGCCTTGCAGACACCAAGGCGGGAGAAGAAAGAGGGGAAGGAGGTACTCCAGGCACCAGAGATTCCCCTGCAGGCTGTGGAAAAGACCATGGTGAAGCAGGTTGTCCCTCTTGCAGCCCATGGAGGTCCACGGCGGAGTGGATACCCACACTGTAGCCCAGGAAGACTCCATGCCGCAGCAGGTGGACATGCCCTAAGAAAGCTGCAGTCCATGGAGAGCCCAGTCTGAAGCAGGCTCCTGGCAGGACCCGCGTCCCATGAGGGACCCATGCTGGAGCAGTCTTTTCCTTGTAGAAAAGATGCATGCTGGAGCAGTTCCAGAAGAACTGCAGCCTGTGGGAAGGACCCACGTTGGAGCAGAGGAGCCTGTGGGGTAGCAAATGGCCTCTTGGTAGGCTGCTGGTAGGGGTAAGAGTTTTCTTTCTCTTTTGTACAGCTACTCCCTCCCAACAACTACCTCTCATACAACAAATAAAGTTGCCAGTAAAATTGCCAAAAAAACCATTTTGCTGAGGATATCTCAGGAGGTAATGGGCACAAACTTAAGCACAGGAAGTTCCACCTAAACATGAGGAGGAACTTCTTTCCCTTGAGGGTGGCAGAGCACTGGAACAAGCTGCCCAGGGAGGTGGTGGAGTCTCCGTCTCTGGAGACATTCAAAACCCGCCTGGACGCGTTCCTGTGTAACCTGCTCTAAGGTGGCCCTGCTCTGGCAGGGGGGTGGACTAGATGATCTCCAGAGGTCCCTTCAAACCCTGTGATTCTGTGAAAACCACCCAAACATTATTTAATATTTTGCCATTTGCTACAATTGAATGATGCACGTGTGATTTTTTTATGACTGCAAAATTTCATTTTAACAAGTATGATGATAAAGGTAAAAAGACAAAAGAACTAATCTGTTTATATAAATCTGAACATTTTCATACAGAATTTGTAAATATTTTTAATATAATTAGGGCATATTTACTAAATACAATGACCTGTGAATTCACAAATCCTTAAAGAATACACATGAATCCTAAAGTTCTTAGAGGTCTTCATTTTAAATGCCTATGATATTGCTTTTGGGTAAGATAGTGATATTTTCATCTCAATAGGGATTTGGTATTAATGAAATCACTTTATCACTTTGAATCTGTGATTAGGAAGCACTGATAACTTCAGTCTAAATAACTTTGCATGCTCCATACTGTAAATACTATGTTTTTCCAATCAGTATACACACTTATTTCTGCCCAACAAACACACACATTTAAAAGCTCTAAAGGAAATCACTGTAGTTTCTGATGAGATTCTGCACTTCTTTTGATGTTTTCTAAATTAAACCAGAAAATATATATTGATCAACAGATCATAACTCCAAAGAGGCTTCTGAAATGTGCTGGTAGAACAGTATTTATTCAGTTTGGAATTCTAAATATTCACAAAACCGTATTCTTAATGTAAATTTCTATATAAAATATCCACTTCTGTATAACTTTTCAAGAAGAGGAACATTTATAGAGTACTATGTTAATTTAAGCAATTTTTACCAAGGAATATAGCCCTGAGGACTGTAACATTACATATCAGCTATCTATAAGATCTATTAAAGCATGTTAGATGATCAGCTTGCAGTAAGGTAAAGATTACCACTTGATTCCTACAAGCAGAAATTTCTAGAAAGATGAAAAACATCTTATTGTTGATACCACTATTTATGTTATTGCAACTTTTAGAAATTTTAATAACATAGGTTGAGTTCATGCATAGATGGGAGTTCTTTTGACTACGAATCAGAGCTCAGACCTACGGTTCAGTTAAGCAAACCTAAGAAATATAGTTTGCTGAATTTCAGAAGCTGTCAGTAAGGGATGGCACAAAGAGTCTTCACTTTTCCCAATGCAAAGAAATAACCTAAAGCATAATGCAAGAATCTTAAGTTGAACAGTCTCCTAACTGTCACAAATGACGGACATACACTGGTACATCATCATTGTCATGTTAAACTGCATAACTTGACTGTGTTTGAAATCTGAAAACTGGTATTAATAAGAATATAGTGTATGAGTAGATGCGCACAGGGTGATGGTACAGTGAAAACGTAATAGGAAAATGTGTTTTTTCAACAGCATACTAAGGACATTAATGAATTACTAAGAACTAATTATTACACAGATTTTAGATAATTTGTTAGAAAAAAAAAAAAGAAAAAGACTTTGCAGGCCACTTGCTTTCATCCTGATTTTCTGGAAAGTCTAGACACTTATTTTCTCCTAATATAAAAGGGAATTAAAACTGCCTTTCAGATAAGGAAAACTACTGACAGGTTTTAATGGCATAAATTACATTTTGCCAGCATTCCACTGCTGATTGTGCTGTTGATTGTACTCATTTCCTATGAGTTTCCATGGTACCTAGAAAATGTAACATTTCCGAAGTCTCTGAAGAATGTCCTATCAAATGACTCCATTCTATAAAGTGTGACTGCATTGCTTAATGTATCATCAAATGCAGGATCTCTATTTCATCAGAGAAGTTACAGCTATTTGAAAGTTATTAAACCGTTAGCACATAATACAACTGATACTTAGACAGAAGCTCATGAAACGATCTTTTGTGTAGTGGAAGGAATGAACGAATATTCAAGTCTAAGCTGCACTGGCATTGTAGGAAATGTTAGTCCATAAAAAGTTCTCTGATAATTTCAGTCTTCATTAGTGTAACAGATGGAATATCATCACTGATGACTAAATGGAAAAAGCTAATATTGGAAGGGAAAGAAATGTTGTTTCCAAGCTTGTATGGCTTTATTTCAGTAAATGCAGCACCACAAGCCACAGAAACCACACAAAAATATCTGCTTGGTGCATAGGTAGTATGCAAGCAAATGGATTAAATGGAGGGCGATATTTAAGTATGTAATATAAATTTGGTAGAAATAGGATTATCCTTTTACAGAATGGATGAAAACTTTGTATTTAATTTTAGATATCATGTTAAACAAATTATTAAATTAGTCATGTTCCTAAATAAAAATCCTTATTTCCCTAGGTTGTTTAAGCTTTTAATACAGATGAGGTATTAAATTTTACATTTTCTTGGCTTTTTGCCATCTTTAAAGAATCAACAACTTTGTCTCTGCTTACTTAATTCTGTCCCAGTGGAAACAGACCTTAAAATTTTACTGAAAGGAAAAATTTGAAGAAATGAGAAAATTCTGAGCTAGTGTAATACCAATACAGTCAACCACACAACATGAATACGTATATGGATGTGTGTATGTAAAGCCATTTGGGTCTACTCTGGGTAACAAAGCATTAATTTCTCTCTTAAAGAGGAACAAATCTGAAGGGCCTTCTGGCCACGTGCCTGATATTTAGTGGTCAATATAACCACCAACCAAGCCTGAATTGGGGAAGAGGCTATGGTACACCAAAATAATTTCTGGCCGCAGTTTTGACTTCATTTACACATCACTGCAGATACTGTTACCTAAAGGAGCCTATGGAACTCATATGAGTGATTGGGCTAGTTGAGGACTTTGAAATATCCACAATGGCTTGCAGCTTCCCTACTGTAATGCTTCTGTCACTCACCCAGAAAAGCTGCTATTTCTTTCTAACTGCATACGATCTTACCCCTCCAAAATCAATCTTCCTACTAAGATATTGTCACCTTCCAAAACTGTACTCTGTACACACACTACTTTTAGTGCCTTCTAATTAACTGAAGAGTTTGTCCCAACTCCGTATTAGCATAGCTGAACATGCCATAGAGAAGATGGAGACCCAAAACATATGCAGATTCGATGGATCAAATGACTGGTGTGAGTATACTACACTATTCAGTGCTCATATGCGCTTCATGTTTTGCATATGTCACAGGGTATAAATCTGTGCATTCTCAACAGCACTAAATACCTGACATTTAATGCTACCCTCCAGCTTTCTACTCAGTCCCAAGTCTGATTATTTACCTTGTTCTTCCAGTCACAATATTTTTACTCTTCTATTTCATAGCATTAACATGTGAAGCCCGCTATGATTAATTTTAGAGTTAAAAACAAAATTTAAAAAATCTTTGATGCCTGATTTTATTGTTTGCAGAGTGTCTCAGTTGCATAATCTAATGCAACTGCAGCTGGTGACATAAACTGCTCTGGTTTGAAGCCCTGTGCTAATATATTACAACAGCAAAAATATTTTATGACATTGTAAGGAGAAGCTGTTCATACAATTTGTAGGAGAAATGGGTTATTGCAACTTTCTTCAATAAGGCAAGGGGACTCGCCCCTTACATTTTCCCAACTATTCAAAGGAGAAAAGTTCCTGAGATTAATTTACAAAGACTGGTATTTGTACAGCTCAGAAAAATGAAGAAATCTTCTGGAATCAATTAAAATACCCTAGATATTTCCATGTTTCCTCTTTTTGGTTGATTAATTTCAAATAAAGAGCTGATCCTTGACAAGCAAGAATGTAATAGAGCTCTCATTACTGTCTCAAAAGGCAACACAATTCGCTGACACTGTAACACTGCTTCTTTTTGTGCAGTGACAATAGCATATACAGGGAGTCAAAATAATTTCCGATTCTTTTTATTTACGTTTTTAATAGCTGAAGTGGAGTTAAGAGGCTTGGGGGAAAAGTAGAGTTGACCTTTCAAAGAAAAAGACAAAACAAACCCCAAATCTTTGCCCTCTGCCTATTGCCTGGTCACGAAAACTATGAAAAACTCTACAGGCTCCAAATAGTTATGATTTGCATGGCAATATAAAGTGAATTCAAACTTGGAAAAGCATTTAATTGTTGGTCTGAGGTTTAGAGACAATGTAATAGGAGATTTCATGGGAACACCAGATTATTATTGCAATGGTAGGTAGATGGAAAAAAGCAGAACTACAAGCTATCTCTACAGTCTTCATTACAAAATTAAAAATCAGAGATTTTTTTTTTTTACTTTACAAGAATAGTGTAAGGTATTTCAAAGATATTTGGTGAATCTGTATCAAGTATCTTCAAAATACAGTATGATTTCAGATATTTAAATCCAACACCCAAGTTGCAAATTCTCTTTCTTTTTATTAGGTTGTGAGTTGGATTTTTTGTATTTTTTTTTTCTTTTGCTGTTAAGCTGTTACCCCACACGAGGCATTATCAAGATTGAGTATCAGATACTGGATTGTGACCTCTCTGCACTTCCTTCATCATTTGAATGTTTAGATCATAAAGTCTTCAGGGTAAAGATTGTCCCTTTGGACTCATGCTGGAGCCACTGTCTCATATCAAGCCCCACCTGTTATTGTCATTTGTATTCCAAAACAAGGCTTGAAATGGTAATTATAAACACCATTGGTCAGCTTTCATATTTCTGCTAGAATTAGATACTAGGAAAGTAGAGCACGAAACTCTGCCCTCACTTTCCTGTGGTATGCACAGGAATCTATAACATTTTTGTATTTGAGAATCAGGATGTGCTCTCCTTCAGGGATGTTTGTAGATATGTATGTGCACGTCCACAATCCATTTTATAAGTGATTACCATAAATCAAATCCAATCACTATCCTTCCTTCTGTTCTACAAAAAGCAGCTCTTCTCCTGCCTCCTCTTTTTACTGGGAAAAGGGCCAGGCATGCTGGATGCACTGGGGCCTTTAGGAATATGCCATTTAGAATCACAGTTGAAAGCAGCGTGGCCAGGTTGGCACACCAGTGAAAGGATGTGCAATGCTGGGGAGCTGGGGACTAGAAGCACAGAGGCAGAGCACATGCATCAAGCAGAGTTTTGGCTTGACACTGCAACAGCAGATGAAGCTCTGGTCTTTGACTAAACCTCTATTTCCATTTTCAAACCTTAAAGGGTGAACCAAACACCTTCTGTCATGCATAATCATTCGTTTACTCAGGCTTACCCACTCTCATTTATTTATGGGTTATAAAGCCATAATAGGATTACAGGGGTCTTCTAACGTGATCTCCTGGAAAACTTCCCATTTAAACTATCAAGAGAGATCAGAGGAAGGGGAAAGACCCCTTTGTTTCAAACTCTTAATGAAAGAGGGACCGCACTCTGTGTGGTAGGCTGTTACAAAGGCTAACTGATACAAGAAGAGAGGAAAAGGCTTCTTTGCTTCTGGTTTGAACTCACTTGGTTTCAACTTTCAAATACACACTTCTGATGTACTAAGAATCCTTTATCCAAGCTATATTTTCCTAAGAGATAATTATAGACCTCTTACTCATTAACATTATCCTCCTTAAGTTCAGCAGGGTTATTTCTTTAATCTGTGACTTTGGTGCATATTTTCCATTCTTTTGGAGATAATAATTTCAAAACTGAGAAAAGCCTTTGTCCTGGTTATAAGATCTATCTATCATCTGAAAGAAAACATTTTGAATCCATGCAGCCTAAGAATGATCTCACATTCAGCCTTCCTCCTTATTCACATGAGGTAATGCTTGCATTTTAGCAAAAAAGAATAATATGATTGAGAAGCTATATGCTAAAAGTAATAAAAGTGTAATTAAAAATAAGAACCACACTTTCTGTGCTTTTTAATCATCATCATGTTAATATTGTAGTTAGAACAGTTCTTCCACCTTTTATAGAAAAAATTCATCCCCTAAAGATATTCTTAATTCAACAAAAATTTTAAATAAAGTGCAGTCTACACCCAAAAAAAAAGTTTTAAAACTGGTAAAAAATAAAAAAATGAATCCTTTGAATGTGGATGATAATTTTTATATTTATGCAAATACGTCTAGTGATTGAGCATTACTTCAAAAGTTATCATATATATGTAATATTTTCAATTTAAGACTAGGTTGCAGCCCCCCACCTCTCCATTTTCTTCAATCACCCTTTCTTCTCTTTCTGTGTGCAAAACATTGCTGTATTATTCAACAGTTATTCAATAATTTAATCACTGCCAGTTTTGTTCCCTAGTCATCTAATTTGATAGGAAAGCACAAGCCAAGGCTTTGGCACCGAAGAGCTGGAGGACCACAGGGCAAATGCAACAGCGTATTTTATAGCTCAAGAACATATACAGTATTTCGGAACATTTATTCAACATTCAGCAAAAACTCTCCCATGAGCAATACATATAGAGTTCTTTCATTGGTAAGAACAAAAGGAAACCAGATGACTGCATTTATTCTCACTCTTCTTATCTTTCACGTACAGCACGTCAGCACACTGGTAGAAAGTATTATTCAGTTGAATCTCAGTTCATAGAATTCTACAGTAACATGTCTAGACAGTTTAACCACCTGCAGTTTGAATTAAGAATGTAATACTGTCTTACATAAGCACTGGATAAATTTCAGGTTTCAATTTCACCAACATTTTTTAGCTTGTTTCTGCAATTTGCTTTCATTTTCAATTTCTGATATAACAAAGATATATTAGGAAAATTCAAAACATAAGTGAAAAGCTACATTTGTAATGTTTGAACCAAGTATAGTCCTTGTCGATCAGAAAGATGACCTTAGTATTGAAATATTAGGGGAGGAGAGAGACGCTTTCTTTTAATGCAAAACCATTAGAAAAAATATTACGTTAATATTGTTATATTGCTCCCAAATGGAAATCACAAAGCAGGAAAATGGTAGACAGAGCCTCACATAAACCGCCTCAATTCCAGGAAAGGTCAAGTCAGAGACTAGACCAGACCAGACATTCTCCTTCAGAACACAAATAATTGAAGTACATCACTCCTTAATATACAGCAATTCCCTACAAACAGAGTGATTTACTCTGTAATTAATTCTCTCAGTGGCATGATTGCTGTATAAATTTGTAAATTCCTTTTTTAAGCAACAGCTTAATGCAAACATCTGCAAGAAGACTGTATTTTGCTATTTGATCATCTGGAGTAAAAATTCTGAATTAGCTAGCCAGAAAGATGGCATCTCATGCTTTAACCAGCACAGAGAAATTCTGTAGCTTACATAAGGAAATTAATAAGAAAACACTTATTCAAATATTAAAAGAAAATTATTTTTTAAAAAAGAAAAATCAGTCTGTAGAAACAGCTTGCTATCTGAATAGTTAGGAATAACAATACACCGTTCCCTTTTGCTTTCACCATTTCATCTATCTAGAGCTCTTGTTCCCAAAGTAACTGACTTTCTTCATTGTCAAATTGTAATCTATCTCAATTTATTTTTGAAATAAAACATGAAAATGGGAAAACAAAATGGGGGAACAGGCTCAGTTTGTAGTTACTTGCTCTGTGTGAGGAAAAATATAAGAAAAGACAAAAATAGAAAAAAAAATCAGAAGTGGGAAATAAAGAACACCAAAGTATTCCGATTCTTTTATTTCAGATTTCTGTAAGCCCCACTGCATTTTGAGAAATACTGGACGGAGTCCAAATACAGTCAAGAAAGTCTATGGGTAGTCATTATGATGAAGACAAAATTCAAACCCATATGGATTATGTATAAACACTTAGGCCTGATGAGATGAATTACCTTTCAGCACTTTAATTGCTTTTTTATTCTTCTGTTTGTTTGAATTTAAAATTTAGAATCTCCACATCTCTCTCATTAACTCGTAAATAGCGATTCCTTTCAATTCCAGAGGAATCTAGAATTAATCTATATCTAAATTAATTTTCTGCTTACAAAAAGATTAGCCAGGCAATACACATTTGGATAATTTAGACATTAAAGGCTGATTTACCTTGTCACCTTCAGAGAAAGTTATTCCATCAATGGCCCTTTTCCAAGTAATCTCTGGAACAGGTTCTCCTTCTGCTTCACAGATGAGGGTGGCTTTCCCATTCTCAAATGTGGTTTCATTTTTAAGTTGTATTATTTGAGGCTGTACTGTTAAAAATACAAATTACATTAGTCATGCTGCACAAATAATGTCACGTCAAAATCTATCTTTTAAATCACTATTTTTTTGTTAAAGCACATTCATGATTTTTTTATTTAGGATTAACTAAAGGTTTAATGTTACCATCAATAAGAGCAATTAACTTTTCTGACTTCAAGTTGCACAACAACTATTTCTGTATGACTCCTGGCTTGACATGGCTGACACTCCCAGGGCTGCCTAATTCCCTCGGATGGGTCCTGGCTGACAAGGCCCCTGCCCCAGTGACTGTGTTCATGTGCTTTGCTCCTGGCTTGCTGTCCTTAGGGACCAGCAAGCCCTCGCTACTCACTGGAGCTTCAGCAATGAAGTAAAGATTCAACAATTCCATGATGATCCAGCACCTGAGCAGGAATAACTCCATGCACCAGTGCAGGATGGGTGCTGGGTGACTGGAAAGCAGCTCTGCAGAAAGAGCCCAGGCGATCCTGGTGGACAAGAAGTTGACAGTGAGACAGCAATTCACCCTGGAGTACAGAAGGCTCCAGGGATCCTAACCATGTGTATAAATACCCAATAGAGGTGAATACAGGTAGAGCCAGAATCTTCTTGGTGGTGTCCAGTGACAGGGCAAAAGGCATAGGGAAACACAGGAAGAGGAAAAACCTTTTCACTGAGAAGGTGACTAAATAGCAAAACAAGATGCCCAGGAGACTGTGGAGTCTCCATCCTTGAAGATATGCAAAATCCCAGCTAGACACGGTCCCAAGACACCTGGTCTGCCTGGCCCTGCTCTAAGCAGGGTGTTGGACTAGATGATTTCCAGAGATGTCTTCCTGCCTCGGGCATTCTTTGATTCTATGATAATCTGTGTTTGTCTTCAAATACAAATTATTTGGAAAAAAAGAGAAGAATTATTAATATTCTCAGACTTTGATCTTTAGCAATATCTAACTACCTTACACAAATTACTGAACTTAACAAAATGCCCTAATAACAAACATATCGTACTGGCATTAACATTATTAAGAACTGAAGAGCCCTCTGATACAAAGCTATTCATCCCTACTTACCAAGTAAATTGGTGGTAAGATACATCTAAAAAAACCCAGATAGTGTTTGCATTCTTCTAATCATTCCACTTTATAGCCACAAGTATACAGCAAATACAGCTGTCAATCTATACTGTGCCTTGCCAGGTTATTTACACATGCAATACAATTTCTGGTTACATGTGAATACTTATATTCAGAAGACTTATCTGTACAATATTATAGAACAACTCTGTTGTACAACTATATATAGAATAGTACTCTTTTCCATGGCATTCAAGTCCCTTCATAAAAAATATTTTGGTATTATATATTCACCCATATGTAGCCATTAATAATTTTCTCAGAACTCTACATATTGAATTAGATACTCATACCACTGGGAAACCTAGCATGTAATAATGTAATAAGAAACTGATTCAATATGTTTACAACTAAAACCAGTGAATTAAGTTTACATGAGTAAATTTAATTTTGGCAGCTCTTAACATTGACTTTGTAAACAGTAAGGACATTTGTTGAAAATCGTGTATTTTCTATGTAGTTTTCCTGAGTTTTGCTTTTGAGAAAGCACTACTATAGTATATTCTATGAAGCAGAAAATAAGCAGGGGGCAACCTATTTTCTAATGAGGTTACAAAAGTATATACTACACAGAAAAGTAATATTGGCTTATGTTAGTAGATCAAAAGCAGAAAGAGAATAATTTAGGTTGGAAAGGTTTCCAGAAGGTCACCTTGACCAACCTCCTCATCAACACAGGGTCAACAGACCCTGTTCAGATCAGACTGCTCAGGGATTTGTTGAGCACTATCTTGAAAAATACCAGCAACAGAGTGCACAGCTTTTCTTACCAGCTTGTTGCAGCAACTGCCTCATGGTGAAGAATGTTTTCCTTATGTCTACTCTCCTTTTTCATTTTATGACCACAGCTTCATTTATGACCACTGCCTCACAGATGCTGCATTCAGCAGCACCAAGAAAAACAATAAAACCAGTTTCAAACTTGCTATATCCAGACACAGCACCTACCTCTCTTTTATCCATTTTCACCACACCATTCTTGGTGTCATTTCTCATTCCTTATCTCCATACTCCTTCTGTTGCTTGTATACTGTTTGTCCACCCTTGACTATTACAAATAACCTATTGTGTGTTTACTGCATAGAGATGAAAACAGGTAATATTTTACCTATGAAAGCACTGCACTAATATCCTGCTTCATTAAGATATAATCTACGGTGAGTGACATTGTGTGCAGAAAGAAAATACTCTGAGAGATCAGTGGTTCTTGAAATGTCAACTGGTTCCACTTTTACTGCATGCATTAGAAAGTAGTAAAGCAAAAGCACTACAGCAGGACATCAATTTGGCTGAGAAAAGCTGAAAGTCTCCTCAATAATATAATAAGGGCTGTCATTTGAAAGTGCTACAAAAAAAGAATTTGAGATAAAAGATAACGAAGTTAAACTTCAAAATAACTTCAGTTATTACGCTTACTTGCAGTTTCATGCAACTGCGTATGAAATATTCTACCTTGGGTAATTAAAATGCTCTATTTCTACAGCCATGTCTCCTGGCTACAATATAATCTGTTCTTTCTTTCCTATACTTTGATATAATATCGTCCCTGGAAACAAGAAAAGGGCTATAGCAGATATATCATTAATTTAAAAAAAAAGCATCATACGCATTATTTTATGTCAGAAATCTGTAAAATTTGGAATTACATTATTTCTGTCGGAACAAGAGGATTTTGCCATCTGGACACGACAAACAACATGATCTTCTCAAGTTGATGTCTAAAACATATAACTAATACTCTTTAATTTTTAGTCTTAGACTTATATTCTAAATTTCTTTTAAGTTCTTCAAATAGATCACAAGACAAAAAGTTTTAGCTTGACATTTTAGACATGAGCAGCTGACATTTAAAGGAATAAGCACTGATTAATCATCAAATATCTCTAGCTGACAGTTATTACTAGGAAGAAGAGAGCTCAAATGGGGGATATTATTTAATTGCTTCATTTTCGTAGGTCACAAGTCATAACTTGCCATTGAATGCAAGTTTTATACTGTTTGACTACTTTTTAATGACATTTTGGACATTGGAAAATATTAAAATAATTTTGTGTACATGTAAATGACAATATTTATTTGAAAATGCCCAGACTATTTGCATTAGGCTTGTGAGGCAAGGATTTGGT
>VXBO01015124.1:46341-56407 GCA_013400135.1 Rhinoptilus africanus
TTTCCTTTTTAATATAAGAAATTTATAAGAAATTAATTCTACTGACTACTCCACTAAAAATAAAAAATAATTAAAAAAAAAAGCAAGTCAACTAGTTTCAGTTTCTTAGGAAGCTATTGTTAATAAGGAAAAAAATAATATTCCATATAGGTATCTAAGTTTAAAAGTTCAATTCATTTCCATTTAGTCAACATCACCTGCACAGGCTGCTTCATCAACTGTGAAAATTCCTGCTACTTAGGTACCTAACTATGGGTACAGACACCTAACTTCAGCCAAAGAAAGAATGAATCTGCAACATGTTCTTAAATCATTCAGGAAGTGGCTTTTCACCATTTTATTTTGGTGGTTGCAATGTCTAATCTTTTATTTCATCGTAATAGTTCTAGTGGTCATTAATTTTTCTTGCTTTCCCATAGCACAAAAAAACATTCCATAGGCAAGTACCATCCACAGGGCAGAGATGGCTCAGTTATGAACAAAATGACCCAAGAGGGAACTTACTTCTTATTCTTAAATAGGGGAATCATAGGTTTCATCCTAGGTTTAATTTTCTCCTCTTCTTGAGAGGATATTGTTCACATATCATCTAACCCTGAAGAGGCTGGTCTTCATAAGCTTGCTTTAAGGCTCGGATGCTCTCAGCCTCCTAATGTTTTTTCCACTCTCTCTGTCCTCTCTTTTTAGTTGGACAGAGAGACAGGGGAACAGTACCAAGTAAAGTACTCGTTCACAGAAGAGATGATCGTAGTTCAAATCTGTGCCCTGAATCATAGGATGTACGGGACACCCGCCCCATGGATAATACTCACAATGAGTAAAAGGGTAGCTAATAGTTTCTGTTTTCTAAATGTCACTATCCTTGCAAAAGGGAATCTGAGATTTCACACTGTTCTACTACAGCTTACATTTTTGAGTGGTGTATGAACACAGGAACAAATTATATTTGTAGAAATAGAAAAAATACCAACCCTTGCTATATAAAAAAGAAGATATTTAGAAAGTAACATACCCATATACTGTTTGCAGTAAAGAATTCTGCTATTCTCCAAATAAATCAGCAAAGCTACATCAGTCCTTATATTCCTCCTGAAAATGTATTTCCACTGTAAAACCCAAATACATATCTGAAAGCAAGGACTAATATAATTGATTTAATTATTAATATAATCATTCTCTATATTCACCTCTCCCTACAGACTCTCACAAAAATTTAATTTTTTTTAAATATGAAATTATGGGTCATGCAGTGTGCTAGCTCTCCTTAAGTACTCCATTTCCTTGTTATTTAGCTGCACTTTATCCAGCTGTGGAGACCTTGTACAGTCCTTACTATGAGTTTGTATAGATCTTAGGTCTTTCTAGAGATCATGTAGGCACTACTGCAATATAAGCAAATAAACAGTACCGTTCTAAATTTGAATATTTTCTACATACAAATACTATTATGATATTATAATCCAAAGTAATCATTGTTGCTTTTGCTTTTTTTTTTTTTAAAAAAAAAAAAGGAGACATGGGGGAAATACAGCCATGCAGCTTTTACTGGTCAACTGATTAATCCTTTTTTTTTTCCTTTTTTTTTTTTTTTCATTTCTGAAGCCAATTCATTCAGAGGTTTTCCTTTTCACCAAAGAGCAATACAATTTTTCTTTCTTTCTGAATTTTAATATTACCCTAAAAGTAATTTTGGGTCAAGTTTTATGAAGGAAAACCTATTTATTCCTATAAATGAAGTAGAAAATAGCTTTTACTTAATACTACTCTACGTGAGCAACCACATCAGAATCACTCAACTGGCAACCTCTTCTCCTCCCAAAACTATGAAGTGAAGTCTAGAGCTATTTGAGTGTTAGCTTTCTTAGCTAACACCATAACAAATATATGAAGATCTAAATTTGAGGATGTAATCCACCAATAAAAGATGTGAAGTCAGACTGTAGTCTGCAATATGAAGTTTTAGGTCAAATACAGGCTCATTCTCAGCTCAACAGCGTATAAATATCCAGTAGAAGTAAAAGGTGTTCAGAACATAGGTTCATATCCATGTGTATAACAGCAGAAGAAAATCTCATTCTATTTTAAGTGCTATCAGATGCACTATTGGAACTGTACATAACCAGGAATCAAACTAACGCAGCACCACAATGCACAGAGAGGAAAGCAATTTGTTGGGAGTCTTCACGCTGTGTAGTGCATGTACTGTTATACTCTATCACAAAACGTAGGACAATCACCCCCATTTGCTTGCCACTGTCTGTGTACTGTCTACACAAGCTAATGAATTTGTCTTCTAATATTGACTACATAGATTAAATAACACCTGTGCCAGAAGCTGCTCTTTCTCCTGAAATTAACTGAGAATTTAAGGTGGCCCTGCTCTGGTAGGGGGGGGTTGGACTAGATGATCTCCAGAGGCCCCTTCCAACCCTATGATACAACTTACATAATGACTTCCGTAAAATGGGGTTTGCAAAGTAAGACCAGTCAAGGACAAAGCATTCAAAACTCAAAATGTAATAGGCATGATGGAAGTAGTTTCATTGAAAAATCGACATTAAACAGAATGCACAGATAAAAAATGCCCTTTAGGAACTGTGTCCTTTCCGGACAATATATGAAGAGATACTTATTTTTCAACAGGTCAATCCTGAATTTAAGAGACAGCTGGAGCTAAAGGCTCCATCTCATCTTAATCCATTCATATTCCTTCTCAGAGGTTTATTACAAACTGATAAAACGTATAATGCCACTTTTCATATAACCCATTATATACTTTACTCCTCATAAAAATAAAATGTTAAAAATCTATAATACTGTTAATCTTAATAAATTGTATCTGTGACTTTTGTAACAGTTAATAAAATACATTCAATGCAGTGAAGGTGAATAACTGAAAAAATCAAGTGTGGTATTTCAACAATAAATGACAAAACACTGAAAAAATACAGGGTGAACTGAACTACTATATATTATAGTTTGAAACTCAAATCTTGCAGGGATTGTCAATGTTCCATGAATGATTAAAACCAATAATCCGGCTTTTACATATTTATGTAGTCTGATATTATGAAATGCAATGAATTCTATTTACACAGTATTATAGATTTTAAAAAAATATTAAGCAATTACAGTTATAGGAAAACAATACTAAAGACATGACAACTATATTAACTGGTTTAATCAGGAATTTTTACAAACTGATACATTTCAAAATAGGCTATGAAAATCAAGTAAAGCAAGAAGTCTATTCAAAACCTTTTATTTCTTACCATTCACAATAACAATTATGTCCCGAAAGTCAATTTCTCCTCTGGCTTCCACTCTTCCTTCACATCTGTATACTCCTTCATCACTTTTATTGATATTAAGAATTTGGAGATTATTGTTTGCTAATACTGCAAATCGATCTAGAAAGGCAAGTAAGAAATTAAGCGGGGTAAGTAAATCAAGACAACATGAGGACCGCTAACTTACATCGTAATATTTATGTACTTTCTCTATACAATCAGAATGTTCATTAAAAAAACATTTGTCAATTTAAAAGTAAAATGTCAGCCAAGAAATATGGTTTTTTCTCACTCCAAAATGCATTGCCGTTTCCTAAAATTCAATCTAAATTTTCTGTCCGTAACTTCCTACTTACTCTGAGGAATCATCAAATGTAAGTTACATTTATAAATTATTGCAAAATTAGTGGAACATTCATGAACATCTACACAGACTATCAAAAAGATTAAAAAGATGGAAAAAAAAAAGATTAATCAAGTGATTTATAATAAAATAAGTTAGAACTGTTTCTTCCCTCTCTATCTAGAATAACCAACTGTCTTTGTCCCCATTTTGTGGCACTATGCTTAATCATTTCTCAGCTTCCTTGCTCACCTTCCCTCCTCCTGGTCCTTTGTTCATTCACTATTAGTCAGTGATGTATCTGACTATAGTCTAATACTTCACAGAAATGGCTATGAAAACATAATCCAATAAACCACTCTACCTTCTGCATAGTCTAGCATATAATGAAATTCAACAGACCTTTCAAGTGTCCTAAGTTCATTGAAAAAATCAGATTCCGAATAAGTTTGCTTTCGTGCACAAGCAACAGCAAAATTAAAATCTGCAAGAGTAAACTGTATCTGAATTAATGTTTTTCTCCTTTCTGTCTGAGATAGTGTATTGGGTTTACGTGGCAAGATGTTGGCAGCAGGAGGGCTGCAGAGGTGGCCTCTTCAGGAGAGACCAGGGTTGCCCTGTGCCAGACACAGCTGGTTCCAGCAAGATCCAGCAGACTCACCACAGGGCACGGCTGAGCCCCACGGCCAAGGTGGCACCTCTGCAAAAGCCTGTGTAAGAAAGAGCAAAATGCTGTGCAGTAACCGTGAGAGAGAGGAAAAGGAAAAATGAGAGAAACAGACCTGCAAGCACCAAGATGAGAGAAGGTGGAAGGGGAGGAGGTGCTCCAGGGGGGGGAGGTGTTGCTTTAATTTTGTCTTTGTGTCTCACCATTCAACTCTATTTAACTAACAATAAATTACATTAATTTTACCCTATTCAAATCTGTTTTGCCTGCGCTGGTAATTGGTGAGTGAACTCCCTTCCTTTATCTCCACCCACAAGTTTTTTCATCTCATGTTCTCCTCCTGCCCTGTTGAGGAGGATGAGAGAGCGGCTGAGTGGGTGCCTGGAAGCTGGCCAAGGTCAACCCACCATAACTAGTCAATATTAATGGACTTTTTTGAGAAGAATTACTTCCCGCAGGTAACTGTATGTGGTTTTTGAAAAACCTGGATACTTGTTATCCAGCTGTCTATCTTGCTCTATTTGAACCAGTGCCATACTGTCAGTATTGGTGGATGATGAGATTCACTAGCTTTCAGTTTTAACAAGCAACCGAGTGTCATTTTTCATTTTGCTTTCCCTTCTGATTCTGCTAGATTTTTAAAGCATGCTAGATTTCCCAAAACACAGCACTGATAACCAAAACCAGCGATAAACAGCACTTGGTAGAAAAGCTTTTATGTAGCCATACAGCTAAGAGTCTACTCATAGAACATATATACACACATATTTACAAATAAAACAGCTTTTTATGCCATGTGGGTTCTGCTTCATTACCAAGAACGCTATCAGAAAAACATAAAAAGAAAATTTAATTATGCTTCACCTGATAGAGGTTTACAGGACACCACTGGCCTCAATACATTTATGCTAATTATATCTGGTTTATTAAGTCATGCTTGAACATTAATGCCATTTCACACATTACCACATACAAATTATACCATCTTTTTTTTTTTTTTTTTATCCCATCCCTACGCAATTCCCAGAGAGCTGTGCTTCAAAATGTTTTAAAAAGGTGAGATCTATCCCCTCTAAGTATTGGTAACTTTTTTTTTTACTTAACTTAAATATTTAATGTGTGAGGCAAACAAGAGGACCAGAGATCACCTTTATTTCTTTAAAAATAAGAAAAATGAGAATTTAGTAACAGGAAACAAAACCTGAAGGTGTTGGCTGGATATCCTTTCAACTTTCATTGAGGAAGTATATAATGGATACAGCAGGAGATATTCTCATGAATAAACAAGGTATAACACAAGAAAAACATTTTGGGCCTTTTTCAGCCACTAATACTCTCTATGTACAGACAAAATTAATACACGTCGTATTATAAGGAAATTTAAAAAATGGGATGTGAATTGAACACGTGACTTTCTTTAGAAATTGTCGCTCTCCATGTTTTATCCTTTGGTAGGCTTGTGAAAGAATAGTTCATGTCGTCGTAAAAATGCCACTAAGTCTACAATGATATATATATACAATGATATCTCATTCAGCAGGAATCAATTGTGCACAGACCAGCTGAGTCAACAGTGTACTGAAATCTTGACAGGCAGAGGTTAAATCTTGATGGACTCACATGTACCATGGAACAGGTCCAGAGCAGTAGAATAAACTAGTAATATAACATGAAACATGAGATGGTGTGCACGCAGATAAAGTTCACTGTCCTATGGATATTGTAATAAAAATTGTGTCCTCTATTAAACGGATTACAGTTGGTGGATGTGGACAGTGACCGCGCACTACACTCCTCCAGCTCATCTCTCTGTTTCCTGGACTCAACCCAGTCAGCTTCAAATGCCTAATTTAGAATTTAGTCATGCCACCTTCAGGCAAATCAGATGTTAAGTGGTATATATGCCAAGAGAGATTGCCTATGTCTTTTCAGTACCTCATAAGCAGAGCTTGAGGAGTTTTTGGCTTATGCTTTGCAAATTTTACTGTGTTCTAGGGTATGTACCAGGCTATGACTCCCAATATCTAACAAAAAGGTTAGGCGCAGCTGTTCATTCTAAGACTAGGGCATGACTAAAGACCTGTTGAAAAAAAAAAAAAAAATCAAAACTTTCAGTAAAAGTTGAAGACCAAGACACCTCTTAAATATGTCCATCATACAACCAAACCATTCTCTGCAGGAGGGACTGTTCTTCAACCCAGTAATTTCTTCTTCTAGACCAAACGTGAACACAGGATGTTAACCACCTAAAGTTATCACTCACCTTTGCAAATCATTTTACACAAGTGTATTTAACAGGTCTACATTGTCTCTGCAGAGCAATGGCACCACTTTTTCCGCTCCTATAATTAGAACTGCACAAACTACTGACTTGAAGTGGGAAACCTAATTCTTAGACACTATGCTATACTGAGGAAGGAGCAGAACTGGTTTGACGCAGACTACCCAATATGAGCTAGAGGGCTAGTCTGGCTCATTTGAAGTCTGTCTTAACTAGCCCTTCAGAATAAGAGAGAATGCTTTTCTACAGACCACACCAATCCTAAGATAACATGCAGTTCCCTAGAATTGTAACTAGGTGCATTTTCAAAAAGTAAATTCTAACAGTTTTTCAGAACCTTTTATCCTATATAAATTGCAGTCCTGAAGAGAATCATCTTACATACTAAAATTACCTATGTGGGAAAAAACCCACAAACACCTAATAGAATTACATAATTGAGACTGTAAAACAATTAAATATTTCAAAGCATACAGGAAACATGAAAGATGTAACAGTCCCCAACATTTTCTCTCCAGTTGTATACAAGATACAATTTTCTATATGGATTATACGTACCATACCTATGGTATATTTATAGAAAACTGCTAGTCTGATAGTGTAATTCTGACATACCTTAATGATTTGAGCAGTGACAGAATAAAACATGCATATTTACACAGATAGTGGGTAATTTATGTAGCATATTTGCATTAACAGTGGCAGCTAATCTTCTAAGGTTATCTCTTAACATAAACTAATGTACTAATATCTGTATGTAAAATTTCCATATTTGCTTTAAGCACTGTAGAATGAATAGTATTTAATGTCCTTTGAAGCCTCAGAACTGTGCAAAACCAGAATCACTAACGACTAAGGTGCCTTCCGACCCGAACCATTCTGTGATTCTGTGTCTGTGTGACTCCAGATAAGATCTGATCAATAAAACCAGACCCATTCATTTTTATAGCTAATAAGATATCCTTGACTCCCATACAGTGGAATTATGAGTCATGACAATTCAGCTCTTGATAACAATACAGAGATTCTTAGAACATCTCCAGAAAATTATGCTTTATATATTGCTCTAGTAAACCTCAAACATACAATGTAAGACCAGAAATGCTTGTGAAGGTCATTGTTTACCTAGGGGGTTTTTTTGGTTTTCTTTGTTTGCTTGTTTGTTGGGGGTTTTTTTGTTTGGGGTTTTTTTGAATTTTTTTTTTCGTGTTTTGTTTTGGTTTTGTAACTGAAGAATGATGGACAGCCACTCCCACAGTTTCTTACTCACATCTTTGTCTGCAGAACTCAAAAGAGTCTATAAATCCAGCAATGGAGCAGATAAGGTATTGGGAATATACAGAAATTAATTCAGAATGGTGAAAGGCTATTTCACCTACAGCTATTCCAGCTATAGGACTACTACACAGCAAAAATCTTTAAATATTTACTTCTGATTTATGCACAGGCCTTCTGAGAGAAGAAATCAGTCTTCTGTTCAAATGGAACATACAAATATAGATACGATTAAATGTGAAGAATTTGCAAAACTGAAATAGTCGAAAGTCTGTTCTGCAAAAATTCTACTAGTTGTAACATATCCAACACAATAGTCAGGAATATAACAGAAAAGCCATGAAATTAAAGCAATGATATTATCTCATGTCTTTTTGTTATGGAGGTGCTAGAATGCTTAAAATAGAAACTGTTTTTCTGATGCCCCACAAATAAACTGCAATACACAATTCAGTTTGGATATAAAAATACTCAGAATTTTAGCTTACTATGAACTAAATCCCACAAAAATAATTAGTTACTTCTTTTTTAATAGACACCATTTAGAATATGACAGACAAATTTGATGTTATTTAATTTAAAATTATGCTAATAAGTTACAGGTACAAATCCTTCACTGAAGATTTTGAAGCTGGAACAGTATATGAAATTGAGTTTTTATTTCACAAGGCATGAAAAAAAAGTCTCAACAGCAAGATTTTGGGTATACTTTTTTTCCATCTGCATTATAAACCAATATAGACATTGCAAAACTCACAAAGTTAATGATGTCCTATTTTTACATTATTTAAAACCTCACTTCCTCCCGAGCGTGACTGGGATCTTATTTAGATACTAGTCTAGATCATAACATAAGGAAAGTATTCTGCTATTTTAAGCAAAACTGGTTTCTACCATCCTACTTTTTCATATAGTAAGTATTGTGAAAGAAAATGGTAAAAAAGACAAATTTATGCATTGAAATTTAAAAACTTGGAATCTTCAGAATGCGCGCTTTTCAAAAAGGAAGGAAACATTGTTTTATTTCCTTTTCTAATCCTACCACAGCCAGATAGATTGGAAAAACAAATAAAATGGCAATAATAATAAAAACAAAATATTACTTTTTCAAGCTCTGAGCTGCATCCTTGAAAAAGACTTTTTGCTAGATTGCCAAATCTTGTTTTATATTCAGAGTTCTTATCTTTCAAAATCTTCTACATCTCACCTACATTCAAAGTATAATTTTATATATATAAAAATTTCAGCTCTTTTTTCTGAAGGTAGAAGTTTGCTCTTTCTTCTTAGTGCCTGTGTTTAGATGACAGAAGGGATAGGATATACTAAATAAGAGAGAAGTTTGATCAAAACTTTCTTTCACAATGGAGAGGAGTGTAAGACTGAATCTAGAAACATTAAAAAAACTTTTTTCTCCCCCCACTTTTTTTGTTTATGTGATTTCATAAGAGAGCAAATATAAACTTTCATTTTCATTTTGAAATAAAAATATTTCATTTCTAAAGAAAAAGAATTTTAAGTTCATACACTACAACCTTGAGTTTTAGTACATGCAGAGATAAAGACTGATAAGAAGATGGATAAGCTGGTTCATTAACAATATTAGTTCAATTTCCAGAAAATGTGGAAAATCTCATTTTCAATAAAAACAAAGACAATAATTGAGACAGCACCGAAAAAATGGTTCACAGTTTTTGAGGGGGTAAATCACACAGATTCTATATGCCTAATTAATTGTCTCTCTACAGCCTTAGAAATTGCATGTGGGGATCAAAAGATTCATCTTCAGCTAAATTTATCAGTCTAGCTATTAGGAAATATAGCCTAAACAGGTCGCCTATATCCCCAGCTGTTTGTAACTGAAAGGCTAGCTTACATTCATACAAGTAAAATCTCACAATAGTGCAAAAAACCTATCCACCTGAAAGGCTCTGAGCTAATGTGCAAGCATACCAAAGTCAATGCAGCGCTTGCTCAGTGTCATAGCTTTGCGTGCACAGGGAGTTTACCTGTGTGTGTTTTAAAAATGTGTTCAACTCCTACATACATGGCAACCCAGGAAGAGCTCCTGTAAAGGAGCTCCCAGCAATCTTTTGGGCATTTGGATCCTCATGTTACATCTAGACAATCCCCAACTGGAAAAAAAAAGTGATACAAGAAGGAAACCATTCCATACAGATTCCCTGTAGACCACAGAACCTGGTTAAATTCTA
>VXBO01015124.1:56781-112061 GCA_013400135.1 Rhinoptilus africanus
TTAAAATTATCCATTACACCAAATCAGATAAAGATGACTATTAAGACTTTTCATTGTGATAATACAGAATTATTTCCATAACACAATTTTCCCAGGTAAGACTCAAACTATCCTGGACACTTAACTTCCACTCTGTCTGTAGAAAGGATTTTACAACCATTTTGCATTATGGAAATCTTTATTTTATTTATATAAAGTAAGCATGTTTTACAAATATATTTTTCATTGTTTCCAATGTTCCAGAGTCTAGTTTTGAAACGCCAGTTCTTTAGAGATGTATAAATTCAGGTTGTCTATTTATTCTCTTGTGCATTGTATTCCTCATGATCTTATTATTGAATTAAAACCCCATGTTTTTATTCCATCAAAACTTCCACCTTAATCACCAAAATTATTAGGAAAATTCTTATTAAAAAGGTGGAACTTTAGCCTGTGACTGTGAAAACCATCAGTTGAGTAAAACAAAAAGTTAAAAGTCTGTGAGAAAATATACGGAAAAACAATATAACTAAGTCATATGAATTTGTAGTATTTTTTTGAGGAAATAACAAGATTTTTTTAGGCCCTTTAATGAGTAGGCTTTTAATTATCCGAACCCCAAATAACCAAACTTGATATTTGAATTTATTAGTGTGTGAATAAGTTTAGTATTTTTAAAATTTAGTGTTAGAAGTCCAATATGGCATTAATCCATCATCTCATACAAGATCTATCAGCAAAAACCTGAGAAAAACTTCTGGAAGATTTTCTTGAACTCAGAAGAAACAAACTGACCTATGTTTTCTAGGATCAAAGACTGTCAATTATATTTCAGAGGACACTGTGGAGAATATAAGTCAGAGATGCAACTCCACCTCCACCTTTTTGCATTGATAGGAGTGCAGGCTCAAATAATCCACACAGTGCCCACAGCAGAGGAAGCGCACTTTTGTTATATCAATCTCTTGTACAATTTTACAAAGTATTTGTATGAAATGTTTGAAGTATTTGACCATATGCAAGTCAAAAGAAAAACTCTCAGAGACATCAGTGAGTACTGAACCAGACCCTAGGAGCACAGTGTATCCTGCTTTTCCCTCACAATGCTTCACAAATACAAATAAGAAAACTTCCATATGTCAGCTCCAACAAACCTTCACATTTCTTGTGTAGGCCTTCGGGTTTATCTAACCTCAGAATTATTAAAATTACCACATAGAAACACTTCAAAAGATTTCAACCTTGCTCAGCAGTCTGCTAATGGAGTGACTGGCAGTATTAAGCATAAAAATGAACCGCACAAAGCCTGAAATCTTTTGAACTGCCAGCTTTCAAGCCACCATGTAGTCTCTTCTAACTGCCATCACCATTTTAATGGTTGTTTTGTCAATAGATTTTTTTTAAAAATTGTATGTCTTTTGTTATCTTAACTGTACCTTTCAGAAGCAGTGCTTTATGATTCTACTCTGTATTTTCTGTCTCATTGCATTTTCTCAGAGACCAGTCCACCCACAAAAAATTTTGTGATGAATATTAAAAAAAGTATTCTCCAATGAAATTAGAGAACATCTCAGCTGAAAGTTTGCTGGCATATGCCCCACCCTTTCACCAACAAAGACCTTGCCTTGAATCTTCACAGTGTACTTGTTCAATGTATTCCTTTTAGGCATTTTTGATTGATCTAAAGAATACAGTAAAATGTAAAGTTATTTAAGTAATTTGGAGAAAAAAAGACAAAACCAAAACTCTCAGAGAATCTCTTACCATGATATAATATATTTACTTTTCAAATATACTCCTCAATTAGTTGTTTGTAATTGAGATGCATTTCGGTTGCTTATCACATTAAGCTTCAATGCTTTATGGCAAACGTCCATTATAAGTCCAAGAATAGGAAAAGACACATAAAAATAACTAATTCAGTCTAAACTCCATTTTTTTTTAATGACATATATTTTACTTCCTGCACTTTTATTTATGCACATATTCATAATAGGTTGTAGATGTATTTGTCATAAGAATGAGGTTGACATTTTCTTTTTCATATTTCCTGTTTTCCATAAGTGGCATACACCCTCATAAGATGGTGTTCTAAGATACAAAGGAAAAATGATCTACAATACTACAAAGTGACTATGGACCTCATTTAAGTCTTCATCATCATATCTATTACTGCAGGAGATTCAATTATTTGGAAGATAAGGTTCAGAGCCTGGGAAGATATTTTGATAGGCTTTACTTTCTCAGTAGAAGTGGCTTTAAAAAAAATAGTCTTTCATTTATCAATTGATATTTTAGTAATATTTTACTTACGATAAATTTCCAAAACAACAGTAGCTTCTTGAGTTTGTCCTTTAGCATCTGTTGCTTGACACCGATATATACCAGCATCTTCTATATTTGCATTATAAATGGTTAGACGTGATCGAACTCCTTCTTTCTGAACAACCACTCTTTGACTAGAAACAATCTTCTCTCCTTGGGGATTGTACCAATCTATGCTGTCAGGTTCACCAATGGCTACAAACAAAACCAAAAAACAATCCAACATTAGAAGTCCAGGTAGACATTACACAACACATACATCTACCCAATGGACAATTTCTATGCAGTGTCAGAGAACTGCTAAATTATAAGAGTTGCGAGAAAGTCTGTAGAAATATAAGCAAAGCAAAACTGCAGGCAGATGTATGATTGTTGAGACAGGATAACAAATAGCTCAAGGATTCAAGAGGTAAAAAAATGAAACTCAGAAAGGTATACAGTCTAAAAGGAAAGAAGGCTGTTCAGCAGTCACTGGACCAACAGGTCAACTCATCAGTTGAGTCATGAGTGTAGTCAGGCTATGTGTCATTGTCAGTGGAAAATGGCAACTCAGCAACATCAAGGATCCACATCAGGCAGCTGCAAATGCAAACCCTTCTCCTCCTGGTCAACATCTGCTTCACCAGAAAGACTGTTTGGGTGTCTCATTAGATTGGAGAGGACACTTAAACTTAGCCTAGTAGCTTATTTAACTCCTTGATTTAGACAAGTGAAAATATTTTAACTAAAGAAGCATCCTAACAGATCAAATAACCTGTATTGATATACACAATTCAAACGGAGTGATTCAGAGTGTGAAATTAATAGTTTTTAGACTGGAAATGTGAAGTCAGTGATGATCTATTTATTACAATTCTCAAAAGTCAATGTGACTATGAAAAATACGCTAATTTAAGTTACTATTGTGAATCAGTTCAGTTTCAAATTATGTAGAAGGCTGAAAATCTAACAAAAAATACATACCTACAAGTAAATTGAATACATACCTGTGCATGTGAAGAATTTGGATTCACCCACACTGAGCTCAACTTTGCTAAGTGAAATTGTAACTTGAAGTAGAGCTGAAAAATATAAAATACATTGTGAATACATTTCAGCATTTATCAGTTTAAATTTTATACTTTCAGGTTTTGTGTTTTCTCACTGTATACTATAGAACCTGTTCAACAGATCTGAAAAGTTTCAGCTAAGCATTTTATCTTTTGAGTGGGAGTATATATAGAGGTGGAGAAAACAACTGAAATAAGGAAAAGATGTTACATGAAGGATAAGAGCCTCATATCCCAAAACTGAGGAAAAAAATTAAAGAAAAAAAAAAAAGAAAAATGGATAGAAATACACATGAACATAAAATCAAAAACTCAGTGAGAATAAAGCAACTGGGAACAATCAGCATAGATTGACCAAGGGTAAATCATGCCTGATCAACCCCACTGCCTTCTAGGATAAAATGCTTAGTTTTATGGATGAGAGAAGAACAGTGGGTGGTAATTACCTTGACTTTACCAAGGCTTTTGACACTGCCTCCCACAACATTCCTGTATTCAAGAGCATTGGGTATAAACAGCAACTAGTGGAACATGGTTGTAGGAGTGACTTCAGTGGGAGGGAAGTCAGGGATTGTGCTGTAATAAAAAAGCCAGCTCTAGCTGGCTGCATAATGGATCCACTGCAGGACATAGCTGAGCCAGCTGGAGGAGTTTGAGGCACCTCTTAGAACACCAAGGAACAAGATGGACAGACCAACAAGAGGTGCTCCATGGCACAGTTGGTAACACTCCTGCAGGAACTGTGGCCCATGCATAAGCCCTTGCTAGAGCTAGTACACCGAAGTGTACTAGGAGTTAGGCCAAAGAAGTAATTGAAAAAAAAGTGAGAAAGAAGGAATGGCAGAAAGAAACTGCTATGTCCTCAACCCAACCTCCTGCATCACCCATTACCTCACTGAAGGGACTGAGTGTAACCTGCGTCTATGGTTTTTACGTCCATGGTACCAGAAGCAAAGAACAAGCTTAAGTGTAGGAAAGGAAACGAGTTTCAGACAAAGTTTTATCTTCACTGTAATAAGCATCAGGGAGTAATAAATCATCCAGGAGGCTACTCAAAGCCCCAATTCTTTACTTACCTGTCAGGGTAAGTTTCACTTTTACCTCAAGACATATAACTGCTGGTTGAAAACCAAGGTACTATTGAATTCAGAGGTTGGGGAATTTCAAGAGATAAGAGTCTGGACATTTATTTCAAATCACAGACTCACTTTTAAGGCCCTATGTCACTACTTGTCTGGTACCATATTTTTTATAGAGTTTGTAGCCTTGTAGAGTTGCTTCAGGAACATATACGTTATCATTTCAACAGTATTGGTTCAAGGACAATGTCATTGTTCCAGTAACTGTAATAAGTGATGTTGAACTATGTAAATGCAGTAGATTAAGTAATAATTTCAGGTAGAATGTAAGGACTGCATGATGAGATGAGAAAACCAAAGTTAGAGCATATTTTTCCTTTATGAATGGAATAGATATTTGAGACTGTAACACAGTTTTGGCAAAGGGGTGAACTCCATTTAAAATTCTTAGCAGAACTGCAATTATAAACTCTGTGGAGACATGATAGCTACATCTCTGAAACCAAAAGGAAATAATATTTTCTACATATGGTATTTTAATATTTACATAATAGAAAAATATAAGACCATCTGTCCAATTTTTCCAGCCTCATCATTTTCCTAGCTCTGCTTCACGCAAACTAGAATGAAAAATACTGCCCAAGTGATCAATCTAGCATTCTCTGCTTATTAGGTAGTCAGGCAAATAGTACAGTACTAAGGTAGGAGAAGGGTCACTCATCACTTACTGAAAATAAAATTTTGCAAAGAGACAACATATCCAGCCACTTTTACCTTACTTCCAATTTTTTTTCAAGAACTACATAGATGTGTTAGGTTATTATAAGCTCTGATGAAGATGGCATGCAATGTACACACAATTTGACTTATCCTGTACACTAACAGCTAATAGATCAATATAAAAGGGAGTTGTTTGTACCAGATTGATCTGAAGGTCTTCGAATACACAGATGAATGCTTATTTTATCAGATCTGAGAAGATACTAAAAAAATTCAAGTCAGCAGAGGCTGTGACTAGCTATGTTGAACCAACTCCAGAAATGAATAAGAGCTTCTTGATGGATCTGACAAAATATTGCCTCTTCCCACATTTCCAAGTTTATTACCTAACCAGCTATAAATAAATAAATAGATAACATTTTTAAAAGGCAAGATCTAGAACATCCCTTCAGGTAGAACACTGTGGAGCATAATACTACTGTGGTATAGCTGTTCTGGGAAAAAGCAAAGTCAGTCAGGGCTTCACTCAGTTTTCAGTACTTTGCAATTTTATAGCAAACAAAAAAAATGGGTATAAAAATCACTTAGGAAGATATGTAACAATAGTAATAGGAGGTACATTTGTTCTCTTAAATATGGAGACAGATGACCCTATTCATAAAACCTAATATTTAGTAGTCTCATTGATTTCAGTCCCATTTGTACTAGTATCCTTCACATTTCAGAACTAGCATCACAAACCTGTCATAGCTCTGTCTATAGACAAGATTATCTAATGCAACAGAAGTGAGAAGCAATCAATGAGAGCTTAGAAGAAGTGTAAGTCACTTGAATATGTACTTCTGTCATCACTTAGCAATATATTAAAACATCTTATGTATATACTATACAAATGTATACTTAAATCATCTATATAAATTATATGACACTAAAAAAAGAAAAGGAGGCAATATTCGAATAAAAACTGAAAAATATACTAGCCAAAGCCCTGCTCCAACTAGTAACTTCATCCATCAACTTCTTGATAATTCCATTTCTTGAAAAAATACCCGAACACTCCAAAAAACTGAAAAGCTTCCTTTTGTTTGTATTGAAAAGTATGACACCAGGCAGATACCAAGCCTGCCCCATTTTCCACAACATGAATTTTGTACAACACAGTTGAAGAGTTTTATGCTACATCAATAGATCTGAATGCATTTTAGAATTTACTTTTGAGCAATGAGACAACACTCTACTATGGAGAGACCTTTCTAAATCTGTTGGGCTGCAAACCTACTGAAAGGGAGACGCTAATGTGAAGGCAGTAAAAAGGAAAGGACACAGCTACATAGAAAAATAAGGCATAGTTTGGGGTAAACATGGAACTAAGGAGAGGAGTGATGGCTGCAGAAGCTAATTTGTATGGTTTCGGCAGTGGCTTCTGAGAAAAACAAGCAGACTCAAGATATAGCTGAGAGAAGGACCATATTCTTTGTGAAGGTCCTAGTTCTGTTTAGCTTTGGGTCTCTGACCAAAGTTATACTCTGGGCTATTGGTATGCCTTGACAACGTATCAAGTAAACTTACTTGGGTGATGTGGATTACACCGGTATCTAATGCATTTAGAAAATTTAGCTTCATTATTCTTGAGCATGAAGAAATTAGTAAGTTTTTAATTGGTATCAAATTCAACCTCAGGACAACCATTCACCCAGTTCATCTTTTTTCCCTTTGTTACGCAGGCTTCTGAGAATATTCTGTTAGAATTCACTGATTCCCAGATAAAAGTGAATGGGCTTTCAATTAAAATTACACTAACATAATCTTTGCAGAAATGGATTCTCAAATTTCTAATATTTTCTAGTTTTAATATAATTTGAAACACCAAATAGGGTTTGGGTTTGTTTTTAAATACTATACTTTACACCCATTTGGACTCCTAAGCCGAAATGAGGAAATGGTAATTATTAAATGTACACTCCACTTGTTAAGTAACAGACAGTTCAAGGGCATTTTATTTTAGGGCAAATGCCTTTTTAGGTTCTTTTTTAAAATGTCCATCAGTTAGGTTTTTTTCAACTGTTAATTCAGCAAAGTCAGAAATACAAAACCATTATACAATCCATAAAGTTACAGTTCGGTAAGAGGAAGTCTGATTTGAGCTGTTTCCATGAGTAATCAATTAGGAACCACACACCTCTGCCCTAAAGAATTACATTATAACAACACTACAAAAAAGAGCTGAAGTAAGCTGTTTGCACTTGAGAGACGGCATCACCAAATAGACATGCTCAGAGATATCTTAAGTCACTTAAGGTACTGTTTCTTTTCCTATAGACAATGAAGAAGACTCCAACACTGTAGACCTTTGAAGAAGTAACAGAACTCAGTCAGCTGCTACACATAAGACGACCACTAAAGCTAATGACAACATTACTAAAATTATCTTCATTAAACAGCAAACCCACAACAAAATACTAGAAAAATGTGATTCTAACACATACTGTCACATCTCTTCTACATAAGTGAACTGTCTACTGCAAAGAAATCCTATCAACTGCATACCCACTGAAAAGGAGATAATGTTCTTGTTGAGCTTGTAAAATCTCTGAGATTTGAGGTGTTTAAAAACACCTTATACATTTCTAATCCTTTGGGAATAAAAGCAATGCTAAATATTTTTTTTTCTTCTCTGTGTGTGGGGACCTATAGTGAAAACTTTATCCAAATAGCCTATTCAAAGTAACTCATTCAACATTTTATAATTTAAAGGTACTTCCAGATTTTTTTTCTCAATTTGTTTTAGTAGTTTAATAAAGTTTCCTATTCAGACAGTATTCTAATATCCTGTAAGCACTATAACATTATATTCTTCTTTTTTCTTATGAATATAGAAATATTAACTGGCCTAATGATAGCCTGTCTTCCATTCAATGGCCTTGAATGCTTGCTGCAATTTCTTTTTAGAAATATTTGAAAGACGAACTATATCTGCAAAGTCAATAAAAAAAAAATTAAACTCTGGAGGCTTTTTATTGTTCAGCTTTGTAGTGGGCAGGCTACTACTAAATCATAAAGCATCACTTCTTCAGAGTATGACAGTACTGAGAGATGTTAGTTACATTTTTAATTGCTTGACATCAAGTTTCACGATTAATTAAATAGTTCAGTATAAATGAACTTTCCATTTCATCACATTAGCATTAATTTGGATTTGTCAGTAGGAAACACAGCCCTGACATAAAGTTCCAAGATTTTATTTGAATCATTATGGATTCCTTGTTGAATTTCTGTCTTATAGAATACAGAGTGGTTTATTTTTAGGTAGACAAAATATTCTTTGTGTCATCATGAATTCATTTCCTACATCTGTTGAAGTGTCATTTTCCCTGATGAGAAGAGCTAGAAGTCGCACAAAGTTCAAAATGCCTTCTGGGGTGTAACAGATGTTATAGGGGTGAAATGCACGGTGCAAGAGAATCAATACGATACAGTTTTGCACAACAAAGGCACAAATACTGAAGCATAGTCAGAAAATCCTCTGTTAAATATTCTTTTCTATGATGCAGCAGAAACAGTAAAGCAGATAAGTTATTAATATCTAAGCAGAGACAGTGTACAACTGTAAAACAGGACATGCTTAAAAAAAGTCTGCTTGTTACAACTTTATTGGCAAGATGTACCTCAAACAGAAGTGACTCACTACTTCCCTCCCCCAGCTGAAGTAAACTATAGTGTAGAAATAAACACACAAGTATAAACATTGTGAGTTTTATAGAGATTTCCAAGTAGGTTGATACTGGGACCATAGCTCTCTCAAAATTTGAGAGATGGGAAAATGATTTAAATATTTAAATATATTTTTACAAGCCCAACCTTATTTAGATATTTTAAAGAAGTTTTAATCAATATTTAATCCATATAGACATTTTCTAATCATGGTGTGGAAGTTTATCACAGAAAATCAGAACTAAAAAATATCCACATTTAAAAAAAAAAAAAAACCACAATCAAGATACCTAACTTCATTCACTTCACGACTGGTTTTTGCAAAAAAGATTTTCTGTAAGTGAAAGGCATGAAATTTGGAGGACTTTAGTTATAAAATGGGCTCTGTCAGGCATGACATGATGCAGATATTTAATTCTATGTAAGTTATTCCAGATAAATTTAGTGGAGCTTAAGTTTAAAATGCACTGTTTAAAAGAATATTATGCTATTTTAACTGTGGAGAAACATACTGGGGAATCTTTATCATATGTTGATCTTCTAGCTAAATAAATAAATAGATGTGTAGGAAAAAATAAAGCCGAATAGGCTGATTATACTTATCAAAGCTTAACACCACCTTAACCAAACCTCCTCAATTTGAAAATGTTTCTATTTGGCAGCAATAAACAGAAATAAAAAGTATTTCAAGACCCTATGTTTTTTAAGAAAAACGCTTCCTAATCTGAAAATTATGTAGTCAGTGAATTCTTAATTTCATAATTTCTCCTGCATCCAAGGCAGAATCTTCTAAAAACCAGAAGCACCTCAATAAAGATAAACTTGAAACATTAGGATCTTTATCTTCAAAGTGACAGTTTATCATTAACAGAAATCTAGGAATTTTTTTTTTTGTCTAATGTAAAATCCATTTAATCCAATTTGCAAAACTTAAAGCTTGTAGGCAAAGAGAGTAATACAAGCTGACCAAAAACCTCAAAAAATACATTGCTCTTAATAAAAAGAAACCATTGACTGTACAGCTGGTAGTATTTAGTTGAACAGGAATATTTTTAATGGTAATACATTTAAAATGTGTTTTAATATATAAACTCCTCTCACCTGCTCTCATGCAAGGTTGGTACAGGCCTTCACAAGAAGCAGTTCATAAACTATATCATAGGGATAGAGTAGCGGTATGTCAGATGTGCTGCAACTTGCAGGTCCCTCTCAGCTCTGGGGAGAGGCTGGGACTCTTCAGCCTGGAGCAGAGAAGGCTCAGGTGGTACCACATCCCTGTGCATAAACACCTCATGGGGGGAGTAAAGAAGAGGGAGCCAGGCTCTTCTCAGTGGTGTCAAGTGACAGGACAATGGGCACCACACAAATACGGGGAATTCTGTTTAAACATTAGAAAACTCTTTTTTACTGCGAGGGTGGTCAAATGCTGGAACCAGTTGCCCAGAGCAGTTGCTGATTCGCCGTCCCTGGAGATATGAAAAACCTGACTGCACATGGCCCTGAGCAACCTGTTCTGTCTGACCCTGCTCCAAGAAGGGGGTTGGACCAAGTGATCTCCAGAGGTGTCTTCCTGCCTCAGCTGATCTGTTTTGAGTCTGCGTGATCTTTCTAACATAAAAGTCTATCTCACTGTTCTCCTGCTCCACTGGACAGTCTTTTATTATACAACAGTAAATCAGCCACAGTACACAGAAAAAAAAAACCCAAAACAAACAGAAGGGTGACATTTATCCAAACCTGTAAACTTTATCATAAAGCCATAAACCTTTGAAATGTTGCTGAGAAGAAGCACTCAAGCTATAAGAGTGCCTCATATTTCCTCAATATACTTATTGTTGGTTTTGCTGAGGTAGAAACTTTTGAAAAATGCATTTCTCCTTTGTTGCTTGGTAGTCAGGACAAGTTTGATAACATGCCAAGAGAGTAACTGAACATGGACATCCCAATTGAAGAGTACATTCATACTGCCTTCAGAACAGCAGCACAAAACATGATATTGGGACCAAGATTAGGGAAAAAAAAAAAAAAAGCCAAATGAATCACTGAGAAAAACTCTTTCTTCAAAATCAGCTAACAGCCCAAGTGGTCCTTCAAATTGCAGGGGGGTACTGGATTGAGCTAGCATTCTTTCTAAGTACTTGGCCTTTATAGTCTAAATCCAAACAACTTGTTTCTCAAACTTATGTGCCGAAGTTGTATGCGATGCTTTCCTTGAATGCCAAATACATTAACCCTTCAAATGATCATACAACCACTTCAACATTACTAATAAAAGAAAAAAGAGCAAAAAGAATAAATACCTGAAACATCTTTCTGAATCAAAAGGCACAGCATCACAAAGGTTCTTAGTCTGGCAGACCCTTCAAGATCCTTTCAAAATTATATCCTAAGGCTTGAACATTTCAAGATACCAGTTAATCAATCAGTGTTCCTTATGATTGTAATGACTGGTAGAAAAAGTTTTGAAGAATGGATTCCTCCAAGTCTCATAGTAGGAACCAAGAGTTTACCCATTCTTAAACAATACCCAACCCATCCTCGCAAAAATGTCTGCTTCAAGCCCATTCTAAAGAAGAGTCATATCATGTTTGTTTCTGATGTGAGGTATGTATTAAGAGATTTCTCTAAAAAGAAAATATAGATGCTAAAAGACAGTATTCTTTCAGACAGTAGATAGAGTAAAAAATAGAAAACATAATTATGGAATCAATGTATCTTGATCAATTTAAAACCAAGAGATCTTTGCAAACAAAGGCACAATCAATCTCTTCCCCTCAAATCTCATCAAAAAAATGCTGAAATTAGCCTTTGAGTTCAAAGTTTTTAAGTGAGATTAACAAGATGTCCAGATATAGCAACTGTTGTGACTGCATACAGCTTCTCTTTTGGCAATTGTTGCTAAAAATATAGTAGTCTCTATAAAATGTAACAGAAGACAGCAAGTAAGTTAAAACAAGACAATATGTAAACTAAAGTCAGCAACAGTAAGAACACTATTTAGTTAATTACATCTTGAGTAAAACACATTGATTAATCAGTATCTCTGTAGCTGAACCGAGTATTTTAACCTTGATTCCAAGAACCTCTAAACAACAAACTGCATTGGCTTTTCTCATGGATTTGTTTTTTGTTTTTTGTTTTTTGTTTTTTTTGTGACAGGCAATACATCCCCATATTACCCGTTTCAGAGAAACGGACTGAACTCATAAAAATACTTTTTGCCTCAAAAATCAGTTACAGTCTCTATCAGGATGTTTCTTTAATACAAGCCTAAGCAGTTCATTCTAATTTCTTGGAACTGCATTATGAATTCAGAATATCAACTTCAGCTACACAAAACACCGCATTTTTAATTGTAAGCATTGACAAAGAGGTTGTGGAAGTGTGACCCAAGGATGTCTGTTTGACATCTCAAGAAAATGAATTAATAGCTCAAAGAAATATGAATTGCCCCATTCAGTCTGTTTCTGAAATCTGCTCTCCTGTTGAGGACAGATGTCATCAGGGCATGCAGAAATGACCAGAGGGACTTCCTGCTCCCAGGCACATAGATCTAGGCAGTGTCTAAATTCAGATTTAAGGACCCGCAGCCTTTTTCATGGCACTAGTCACTTGGCTTTCATGCTCCTTATAGAAAGTATGTGCTTTCTGAGACACTCCAAATTGTCTGGAATTTGATTTTATGGAGTCATCATTTCACTCAGTAGAGGTTACTTTGAACAATGCTCTTTTCCCTTCATCAAGACCTTGAAAAACTTGCACCCGCACTTTGAAATGCAAGAATCCAGAATGCAGTACTCAAGTTTCCCATTATTACTAGTATATCCAAGACTTGAAAATAATATCAACTGGGATTGACCCTAAGAGCAGAAATAACAACCACATCAGCCACTAAGCTTCCATACTCTAAGAAAATTCTGCTTAGAAGGAAAGGTGCTGGAAGCGGATGATGGAGAATTAGCTACTTTGATACATGTTTTCTCTACATATTCCTTTACTTTCTGCTTCTGGATTTTACAAGAAAAGCAATTAAAAATGTTATAGTACGTAACTTACAGAGTATTTAGACAATAATATTCAGAAACATCTTGATATATAATTATTTGTCTAAATATATCTTATCTTCCATTGAAACCTTTTTTTGTATTTCAACCTGACATATTTCAGTGGCACACAAACTGAAAATTATTATTGCATGTATATTTACCTGTATTTTAATGTTATTCTACTGGTAAACTATAAATAATTCAATAATGAATTTGATACTATTATACTCACTATTGAAAACATATTGATATTGAAAAATCGTAAATTACCTGAACAATGTTAAACAATGACAGATGACAGCATTTAAGATGATTATTCTACTTAGTAATCAACTCAAGATATTCAACATTCAATAAAAATTAAAGTATTCTAGAATATCATCTAAATGATATCATCAGAATATCTTTCCTTGAATGGTTAAATCCTGAAGAAACGTGAAATTTGATCTAATAAATGTTTATCTAAAAAAGGCTTAGAAATCGTTGTCATAGAAGTGTGACTGTTGGAGACATCACACCTGTTCTGTACAGAATGTATTTGTCTCTGTGGCCATTAACATCCAAGTCCTTTGCAAAGATGATACACTTTTATGCATAGAACCTCCATAATGCCAAATGCTCCCAATACACTTTTAACAAGCAACTTATCATTGCACAAAGTACATTTAATTTCTTTAAGAACTTGTCCTGCTGCCTCAGTATATAGATCAATACATTAAAATTATATGTATATTAAAGTAAATAAAAGAAAGGATAATCTATGTCCAGAAATAATACCATTACCTTACAGGCAACTATTTCTGTTCAGCATAAAACTGGTCATCTACACAAACTCCCAGGCTAAATCTGGGATGGTTTAATTGAGCTGTGAAATTTGATTTTTTCTTTATCTCTCTGAAAAACTGAGATAAAATCATAGAATTATTTAGGTTGGAAGTGACCTCTACAGGTTATCTTATCCAACCTCCTGCTCGCAGCAAGGCTTACTTCCAAACTTAGATTAGTTACTGTGATCAAATAAGAATATTACTCTTTCATGTCTGTGTTAGTTTAGAATCTTACATTAGAAACTAAAATGAATAGAGAGGAAATTTTAAAGATTTAAAATCTTTGCCTCATTATGTCAATTCATTTAGGACTTGCTGAAAGTATGTGTTCATGAGCTGGACTAAGATTCAATTTATTATAAATTTATGCCATAAAAAAGGAAGCTTAGAAAAAATATTAAATGACATAAAAAGATAATTTTCTGATTTATTTTAAATTATCTGAAAAACCAAAATAATTACTTCTGAATGGCACCTGGGCAGATAGTTTAAATGAATGCTTCTCCAACCCTCTACTCAATGGTGGTGAGTTCACAGTTGGAGTACTGTGTCCAGTTTTGGGCTCCTTAGTTCAAGAGGAATATGTGGAATCTGGAAGATTCCAGCAAAGGATTATGATCAGGGGCTTAGAGCAATTGTTTCATGAAGAAACCATGAGGGAAACTGGCTTGTTCTGGCAAACAGAAGGTCAAGTATTGAGCTAATAACCGCCTACAACATATTGAAAGAGAGTTACAAAGATGTTAGAACCAAGCTCTTCTCAGGTGTATGTTGTTGGACAACATAATAATTGGCAAGACCACAAACTGTGGACCTCATGGAAAAAAAAAACCACTAGAAGATGACTGTAACATAGGAAAAGGTTGTCCAGGGACTTGCATTGTCTATATCCTTGCAGAGTTGACTATAGAAAGTCATGATTCAATTGGCTGCTTGTGACAGCCCTGCTGTAGAGGAGACTGGAAGAGATGACCTCCAGAGATGCCTTCCAACCAATATTTCTATAATCTTGTGACTCTAAGAGAAGTATCATAAAAGTTAGGAGACAGGAAGATAAACAAAAATAATTTTGCCTGTCAAAGTAAGAAACAGGCACAGATAATCCAGTTGATAATCTGAACAGATGATAATTTAGAGAAAACCTCTCAAGAAACAAATTGATTTAACAAGCCAATCAAATCTGAATTAAGTACCTTGGACAGAATATGAAAAGTCTATCATATTCTATAAAAAAAAACTTATGCTAAGCTGAAACTGTTGTATAAATGCATTTTATATCTAAGGAAAAAAACTTAAAGGTTTTAATTTTAATGTTGATGTTAGTCTTTTTCCTCTTCCTGTCACAGGATGTTATCACTCCTATCTGTAAAGCACCATAAATAGAGGTAGTTTTTGTATAAGAAAGATCACCAAAAGGAACGAAGTACCAGGCATTTGTCATAATGTGCAATCCTAATATCATGTTATCAGAACTACAATGGATGGAAGTTTACATATGGTGGTATGATAGTAGTACCCTGACCAATTTGCTTAAGGCAGCACAGTCCTGTCTCAGAAGAATAAGGAGAACCAAAGTGAAGGATATTTTTCCTGTAACACTGATGTGGAAAAAAGGCCACATCTTCAGCTGATGCAAATAAGTATTTTAATGTCAATGAGAACCCTCCATGACAATTACATAATAACCATTTAAAATGCAGACATGAAGGCTGGATTTCTAATTATACTGCTTCCCTGTTGTCACAAAAACAGGCAGTTCAAGTGCAAACCACATGATAAACCTTTTGATCTTCAGATAAATATCAAAAAACATTTCTTATACATAAAGTAATCCATTAAAGCAAAGAAAGTTTTTTTTTTTTTTATGTATGATTTAAAGATCTTTCTTCCATAAATGCTATGGTCTTTCAAGACCCATGGAATCAGAAAGGAAATACTATATTTAAGTGCGTGATCTGACACTGAATCCTCATGTGGGAAAATACAACTCCTGCTGTTAAGCATCCATTCCTGTATTTCAAAGTCTAAAAATTACATTGTTTGGGAGATAAATTATAATGACTTTAATCTCACTACAGAAGCAGTTGTTCGTTATTCCTCACAATCTTCTGGAAAACAAGATTCTAGATATATACAAAAATATATTCAAGATAAATGCCTGTATTTGGGTATGAAATACATGCATGTTTTTATACTCCAAATCACATTTAAATATATATTCAGAGATTCAGTATGTTTAAAAAGTCAGGATATAGAAAAGTTTTACAGATTCTTTAGACCTACTAGAAGAAAGGTCTTGACTTTGGGAAGCAATGTAGATACTTCTTTAAGAACTTCATCAATTTGATTTTTTTAACTCTTTGAGTATTACCAATGTCTTCAAAATCAGCAATTAACTATAATACAGCACTTAGGACAACAGAACAGTTGTCTGGGAAACAGATGTCATGAGATATAACAATATGTTCTGGAAATATTATCCTGATACTAGTCCTACGATTAAGTCATTCCTCCTGGATTTTAATTTTAACATCATCAATTGTCTTTGGTAGGAATATTAATACCACTTTAAATATTGAATTGCACATAGATAATAGAATGCCTATCAGAGAAAAGTTAATCATCCGTGTGTTTTAATAAATGACTGACTTGGCCCCATATATACTGCATGGGTGACATTCCTGTAGAAAAAAAGCTTAGGAGTATGTTACTTATTATTAAAATAAAAATAGTTTTTAATGTTTCCAATACCTTCCATTAAATGGATCCAAAAGTTGTATTAGAAATTACACAAACTACGGACATGAAAAGCCTTGATGAAGATGTAGAACCAAGTAATTTTGAAGTTTCTCAACAATTATATTTTCTGTTCGGTTTTGGACGAAGATGAGAGCATTATGAAATGTTGCCAGAAATATATCATTTGTATGCTCAAATGCACAGTTTTCACTGGCTCTCCTTGAGCAGAGCGGTTAGTCTCTTTAATAAGGGGGTTATCTATAAAGGAAAATATGCAGCCTTGACCTATGAACTGGAAAACGTTGGCAGGGGCAGGTCCCTTGCTTGTGTCTGCATTAGCTAGCAGCACAGTACAACAGAAATCCCTTGAGGCTGACCTGCCGAAGCCCATGCTGTAAAAGCTTCCGAAATTTTAATTTGGTCTAGTACTTGGTTGGTCCTCTGAACTGATAAGCCTTCAGTGGGTAAGAGTTCCTTAGATGTATTTCAGGATATATGTTTTTTTTCAGTTTCAACAGAAAAGAACCCAATCTGCTTGCTTTGGGATCATTTTGTAACGTGTCAAAACATGGTAGGAATGGATATCTGGGAAATAGGTTTCTAATGCACATTGGTGATCCAAGCTAAAAAGCTAATGTAGAGGCACTCTATACTTCAAGAATTGGAAATATAACAAAGAGAACTACGTAGGTCTAGAATTATAAATTAGGAATTTTAAAATATTTTTTCATAAACTTAAATAGTTTTTGTTTCAAATACTTTCAGTGAAACAATTTACTTTAAAAGAGATAAATGTTTGCAAAATTTTATATTTTTGTGAAAATTACATGAAACTTCAAAACCCAAATATAAAAAACAGTCAAATAATAGACATTATTATCACCAGGTACTGAAAATGTTATTAATTAAGAAAAAACACTTAAAAATTTAGTTAATCTACCTCAAAGGAATAACTGCCTATTAAGATGCTATAAAAAACTTAAATTACTGTTGTTAATACAGTTAAAATATTCTCTTTGACTTGTGGAAAAATGTCAGAACTGCCTCATGAGCCCTGTCTGGATTATAAAAATATTTTTTCTGTTTCAAAAAATTAAAAGTTCAAGGAAATGCTTATAAATAAGTGACACTGCCAGAGATCATAAGAAATCAGAGTGGCTTTTCAAGCTCTTTCTTTTAACCCTTAAGCTCTTTGATCTTTGAAGGCTATTGTATGGGTACTAGCAAGTTCCCATCTTTAATTATCTTGATTTAGGAAACTAATTTTCTCTCAAAGGATTGCTTTGAAAGCTTTCTAATTGAGAACCAACAGGGTTGCAATTAATATGAAATCAGCCAGACAAATTAATAAGCAAACAACCTAATGTGCCAGACAATCGTAAGTTTAAAAAAAAAAAAAATTCATGACATTAAATACATATTTATTAAGGCTGCCATAACTTCTCTGATTAAATCTTTTACTGGTCAAATTATAGTTAGCTTAAAGATTATAAGTATCTTATGTATGTAAGCACAAATAAACTCTGAATTTCAGATTAAAACCCATAAAACAGGCCAGGTCAGAGTTTTAACTACCCAATACTGCAGTTCTTAGTCAAAAAAGAGAACTCAAGGAATCAGCATAAGTTTATAACTTTTTTTTCCCACTCCAATGACAATTTGGTGTCCAAATGTCTATTTTGAGTATTAAATGTTAATATTCCCTGCAAGGTCCATCCGGTTACAGCACCTTCAGTACATCTAAGCACTTAAAACTTCTGGCTTCCTCAACAACTGCTGACAATAAATTGCATTATTTAATTATGCTTTTCCAAAAAGAAATTACTGTTCTTCAGTTGATGCCAGATTCTTTCACTGAATGTTTCTTCCTTCTCTTATTCTAACGCTGTATACAGCACTGTATATCTTGTTCCCTTTCTCCATTATCTACTGATTTTATAGAATTCTACAATCTGTCTTTCCTCTAACTGAAGCACAAAGCTCAGTCAGATCATTACAATTCATCGGGGCTTCCCAACTGACGTACCCTCAGACAGAATTTCAGAAGAAGGTTTAATTACAATTCTGAGGTATGCTTAACAACTATGCTTTTTAAAGATGATGTTTCATAAATAACAGGGAATTTTTTCCTATGTTATGTTACTTTATGTTAAACAAGGAATAAACAGAATTTGTATTTGCCACAACAACCAAGAAACATGTTTCATTATAATTAGTTACAGAACAAAACAAATATAAATTAGGGATGTATTTCTACATTCTACTACCGAATTCCCAAACACAATCTGTATTGAATAATGCTGTGCTTATCACTGAATTCTTTTGTGTACCAATGTTAATACCTGCTCTCACGTACTGTGATGTAACATTTTAAAAAAAATTTCCGGTTCTAGACTTTTTTGATTTACAGTTCCCTGAGAAGAAATCTCCTGTCTTCATACTCCCACCATAAATAGTGTTAGTTTCTTAGAATTTTCACCAACTTACTAGCAAAAATATTCAATTACAATATTCTAAATAGAAAATCCACTTGGAAATGTATTACCTATGAAATTCTATTCTTTAAAATGTAAAATGACCCATGACTCATACGTTTTTTTTCCTAAGAAACACCTTCTTAGAAACCAAATAAACAAATTAGATCAAAAAAATCACATGATTATGATCAGACACATATATAACTGTAGCATTTGCACATAAGGATAATATACTGTGGGCTACATATGGTTTTTATATATCTGTCTATATATACATATATGTGTATATATATACCTCTATATATCTTTTTTTTTCCCCAGCACTTATTTCTACACTGTTTCCTCTACCTGCAATCACTCATGTAAACTTTTCCAAATATACCGCTCAATAGTATTGTCCCTTCTCTTTCCCAAAGCAGCCTACCATACCTAAAAGAAAAGGGGCACTGCGAAGCAGGACCACTGACTTCAATGGTGGTGATAGCTGATGCTGAATTAAACTAATTATGGTTACACATTACAAGATGCTTTCATAGGAAAAGAAATTGATGTCTTGGATTCAAGCCTTAATGCAACTTAATCTAAATGATATATATTCTTTCACAGTCAGTTCCACTTCTTCCAGTGATTCTGCTGAATTATTTTTCTCTATTATAAATAGTTCCCTAAGAAAAACTGAGATGAATCAATACATGAGAATTTCAGAGGGCTTTCTATAGCATAGAAAATTATGGATGTAAATTGATGAGAAAGGTAAAGGAACTAAAAGGTCATGTTTGTGACAAATCATCGGTTGTAGTTCATTTTTTCACAGAAAGCAATCATTTCACCCGTCATCTCCTAGTACTGTACAGTATACTTGCATGTGAATATACGTTTACCTCTTGAAGAAAAAAATAAATAGCAAGAAGGAATTAATGTACATGCACAAAAAATGTTTTTACAGGCAGTGCAAATTACATGACAAAGTGTTACAATTCACTAATCTAAATTGTTCCACCAATAGCATGCCAGTAGTATCCAGAAGGCATTTCCCAAACACCCTCTCCATCTTCTTCCATTTTGTTCTATATGACCCCTCACACAAAAATGATTTTCACTTCCAGCACCTAAACTTATAACTTACTATCCCAAAGCTTCGTCACGTCCCTTAACTAAAAGCTCTTCCTTAGAAAGGAATATCCTGCTGCAGATTTCCAAGAAAGTCAGGAGTGTAATTGTATCTTTAAGGCTTCTATGATTGTGTCAGGTCTGGCTGAAATTGGCCATTGAATTTTATACTTATTAAGGGAAATGACAGAAAAAATAATTGCATGAGCCTCATTTTCTAGGTGTGCAATTTTATACAGTTCAATTATATTTAATCCGTTTGCTCAGCCACATAAAATGTAAATACATAATGGTGGCAGAGAAACCCCCAAAAATAACTACTGTGCCAATCCATTCAATAATAAGCATTTATCATTAAATTATTATACTGCCTGACTTCCTATGAAATATCACAAGTGTCTCTTAGCATGTGTTAAGTGGGATGTGTGACTGTTTTGAATCTTGCTCTGCAAGCTCTCTATCTTTTCAAGACTTATTTAAGCTCAGTGAACGCACTCTCACAGAATGTGCAATTTTTAGATTCAGTCTTTAACCACCGGTATGGCCCAGTAAATATATTTGCCACTGTTGGGGGCAGGCATCGAGCTGTGTCAGGTCCTGGGGGTGGCTGGGCTGCCTTTGGCCTGAGTGGGGCTGAGCTCGGTTTACCAGGAGCCCATTGCCCAGACTGTCTGAGCTCCAGCTCTGTGAGTGCCGCCGGAAAAGGGGCTGACAGCCCCAGGCAGTCCCCACCAGACAAACAGCTCCTGCGACCATGAGGCTGTGGGACAGCTCTCACCCCTTCCTCCCAGTGGCACAGTAGCTAGGGATAGGAACACAAAACCAGATCCATGTACTCAAGATTGAGTAGAAAGAAAGCATCACCTTCAATCTTCTTTTGAAATAGGAGGATGAACTCACACTCTGCGAACTTTGAACTCCTCCTGGCAAAGACCTCAAGATGCTGATAAGTTGTCATAAACACCCTCACCTTTCCTTCCTGAGTACTGAAGTTGTCAACCTTAGGACCCAGAGAGTAAACTACCAAAAAGTGATAAATACCAGGAAGGTTTATCAAATAATAATTTTGAGGGGATTTTTTTTATTAGTTGGGACTACCAGGCAGTAAAAATTTGATGGGACTAATAATAAATTCCTAGTGGCTTTTATATGATATGCTCCCTTTTGCCCATAACAAGATTTTGAGTGTCAACACACAAGAGAATTTGAATTTGGACCGCTCATTTTTAAAGACAGAATCTCTACCTCAAAGCTACAGGGTAATTTGTGGTGGAGTGCTCTCAGTCTCTCTCCTGAGGAGGTTCGCTTTGCATAAATAATTAAACATATACTGAACAGGAATTGGAACCCAGGTGTTCTCTCTTTTATATGAGTATCTTAACATACTACAGAGCCATTCTCACCTTCAGGCTGAAATTCCCAAGCAGCATTCATAGCAATTATCTCTAGATATATGGTTATTTTGGTCAGATGCAATGTGGCACCCCTCTACAACTTCAGGGAAAATGTACCATTTTGGTTTTTTCACCCTGAATGTTTTAGTTCATAAAAAGAAAAAAAAAAAACCACCACAACAACGGGATTTTACAAAATTTTTCATTAATGTCTGTCAAACCTAGCATACCTTTTATATAACTCTTGTTTTGAGAAGAAAATACTGGTGAGACAGAAAGCTCTGTAAGGTAATGAATTATTCCTTTATGAAATGGAAATAGTCATACATTTGTCGTATGCTTCTGTAAGTGTTCAACCTTTCCATGCTGCAGGAAATTGAACGTATTTCTTTCACTGATATAATTGATATTTTGACATACTTGTTTTATGAGACTTTATTTTATGAGCTCAGGGGCCAGACATTTTATTGCTCTCTGGTTAGCCCACAGACCCATGCTGTGTATTTCTGTATGACAACTCTTTCCTAAGCACATCCTTCAGATAGGGGGCTGGGACCAGATCACTGTCGCCTGCTACCAGCAAAATCATTGAAATCAGCTCTAGGACCAGCACATGATACAACTCAGCAGAGCTTCCCAAAATTGCAACAGAATTAGAGACATACTCTATCATAGAACAAAATCCTAGAAATATTTGGAGACAAAAACTTATTTTCTCCCTTTTAGGTAATCTCTGTGAATCAGTTTAGATAATAAAATGGACAAATTATTAAAACTTAATTTGAATTTTATAAACTATTTGGATCACTATTAGTTACCCAAAACACAATTCTGCAGACCACAGTGGTCTACTATCTACATTATTGTAGTGCACTTTGAACACTCTGGGTATCATTCACCTAGCCAAAAGACATACAGTCAGCAGAAGGAAATAATGAGTTTTAGGCCTTTTAAAGACATTAAGTCTTTGTATCTCAAAACAGGAATCTGAAATGTGTCAGTCAACCAACAACCTTTCTCTTTTTTTGTAATTAGCACACCTATCACCTTCCAAGAACAAATATATCAAGATATTTGATATGTATTCGTGATATCTATCTTGACATATACATTTCATATATATTTGACTTGATATATATATTGAGAATTGATATATATTTGACATATATTTGTGAAATAACTTTAAAGGTTCCAATTTACAGCAGTACTGAACACCCAATGTGTTTCTGTCTGTTTTGATGAAACACGCAAAATCCTTGGTTGCATTGCAAAATGAAGGTCTATTCATGACTCAGTACATTAGCAATGAAATAGTAGTTCTTATATCCACACATATATCTGTATTCACATTTGTCGGATTTTGGCTTTTTACTTTCTCACACATTATATATTTCCTTATAAAATACATGAATCCAGAAACACTGGAGTTCTTTCCTAGTATACACATAAAAATTAAAACTAGAAATACCATAAAATAAAAAAAATTATTAAAAACTACTTTCTTAATTATAAAGAATTCCACCAGACATTCCCATAGATCTTTCAACATACTTTCAATTTTTATGAGTATATATGTTGCCTACTGAACTAACAGATTAATAATCACTGGCTTTACTTAACTGACCTAATCCATTATGATTAACCACGACATTTTTTCCAGCTCATTGCCTGAGGAAATCCAGGGAGAGCTAAATGACTAAGTGTTCTTTTCTACAATTTGGATACGTTGTGTAGTAATTGCTGACATTAATTAATTAAGTACTTGTCCACATATATAATAATATATACTCTTTTTAAAGAAATTATTTTCCAGGAATAATGTGACTAATAGCAATGCCTGGGACTTAAGTTTCAGCTCCACTGCTGACTGATACAGAAAACTAAACCAAGGAAGCGATAATGTTGGAAAATAGTTTCAGAAATGTCTTATTCTTGGTTGGAGATCCTAAATCAAAAAGAATCTGAATTAAAAAAAACTATGAAAGAAGGGACTACAGGGGCTAACAAAACCCTGAAGATGTTTCCATGTCAAATATAGAAATGGGGGTTATAAGTGAAACTATTCCTGAAAAAGCTTTATCAAAAAGAAATAAAACTTATGAAAAAGATTTATCAAAAAAAAAAAAAAAACAAACCTCAAAAAAACAACTTACCAAAAAGAGGTAGAAATAAGTCTTCCCTGCCTAGGGTTGGAGCTCAGAAGACAGAGAGATACCATTTTAACACCCTGAATGGAAGCTGCTCTTCCTAAGCGACTGGCTACCAACCCTTACAATGAGTTTGAGTTCTGCACGAGTCAGCCAGTATTAACACAGCTTGTAGGCACCTTAATGCATGTCAAGTGTTGCTCCTCTGCATATGAAATGTACCTTCTGTAGTCTTCCTTATGCTACAGTTGTCATACAACTGGAAAAATCACTTCAGTATATCAAATCAACTTGAAGAACCCAGTGCACACAAATAACCCCAAGAAAATCGAATATAGTTGTTACAGTATATGCATAAAACTAATTTTCACCCCTTTGATGTTCAATTATAAATCCATCTTTAAAATATGAAATAATGAAAACAAAAACCCTATAAACACAAGAAAGTCTAAGCTAATTTAGTTAGAGATATCATATGAGGAAAAGATCTGGTCTTCAATAACAAACAAACCAGTTATTATGATCCAGATTACCATGATAAAATACAGCAAACAGTGAATGAATTTCTTTGAAGTCTAACTTTATAATAAAATATTTCTCTAAAATGACTGGATTTTTTTCTTTCATATTTAATCGTCTGAAAAAAATTAACATGATAAAATCAAACACTTAATTGCCTGCCTTTGCAAAATCTCCCCACTTGAATTAATGGCAGGTGTACATCATCTTTAATTATGCAGATTTGCCTTAGTCATGTGGTATCAACTAGTAAAACCTAAATACGGACTAAGCAGTAATACCATCTTAACTGTGAATCCACTGAAAATCAGACGTTTGACTAACTTCTGTTATTTATATTAAAAAGTTGTGAATGAATTGAAGAATTATTAATTTTCTGTTTCATTTACATTATATATTTACCATATATAAAGAGATAAAAGCCTTCTTTTCCTCATAAATTATGTACTTGGAGAAAATACAGTATGTACGTGTACTTCATTGATAATGACATTTTTAGTAGAGCAGCAGTACTTACAAAAAAGTAGCATAAGCCAGAAGACTCATCACATTAAGCCAATTCATTTTTTTCAACCTAAACTAAGATATTTAATCTGTATTTAGGCAGAATGAATTAGGTTTAGAGACTGGAGGTTCAAAGAGTTGAAACTGCTAATGCTGTTTGGATTTGCAAGCCAGCACTAATACTAGAAAATGAAAAAAATTAATCAGATTCTGAAAACTGATTATCATTTCGTACTTCTGTAGTGGTACATGCAACGTAATCTGCTCTAAGGTTTTTTTTTTTTTTTCACTGAAAAAAACACCAGAGAAATATAATACTAACCACCCCCATGTGCCTTTTTTTTTAGCATAAAAGTAAGCACTATGCAGCAGATAATTTCAAATCTGAAAGATAAACCTCTGTGTCCATATTACTATAATTCATTTCAGAATGCTTTAGTAACACTGTAAATCTATTATGTTTACAAAGGAGGCTCAAGATAGTCTTTACAATGTCTACTTTTTAGAGGAATGCTAAATATAAGAAGTATGTATTTCTTGACAAAAAGTGTCATATGAAACATCAGGTAATTTCTCATCTAAAGAGTGGGGTTTTTTATTCCTCCCTCCTTCAAACTGGCAATCCCTTATACTTTGGCTTCCCACTGATACCTTCAGCGGTATCTGATAATATCTCTTGTATTTCCAGCACTTGATTAACTATCAGTAATCTAGATTAGAAATACAAAGACTGTCAGGAGAAATACTCAAACAACTTGTGCTGGGTCTTTCCTGCCAAAGGATATAAGGAGGGAAGATAAAAAATTTCCGCACTAATGACCAACCTGTGCACATTTATTTACCTCATGAGGTGTTAAGTTTATATGTGCATTTGCTTTGTTCATCACTAACACCAGAGCTGTTCTGTTAATTACTTACAGTCAGCTTGTGAAAACATGACAAAATTAACTAAAAAAAAACCCTCTGTCCCTCTCATCAGCAGAATTCCAGAGCTAGATGGTCTTAGAAAGGCTTTGAGACAGATAGAGTCCAAATTGCAAGTGATGCATATGCAATGATTGCACACCTCAAAGAATTCAAGTTACTAGCGGAAAAACCTCTTTAGCATTCCAGTGATAGACCAGATATACATTAACAGTCAGAACCTTTCATTGAAAGAAAATGAAAAGAGAAAGGATATGTTCCAGTGTCATTCCCGAATTGATTGAGGACAGAAAGGGCTTTGATAAGTTGGTTGTTGAACACCTGGTGGCACCTTGACAGTTGGCACCTGCATTTCTCACTGATAACTCCCATTTAGTTTGAACTCCAGAGAAGTGTACTCACTTCCACTACGAATTTGGACGTCTCACAACAAGCATTGTCCAATTAGAGTCTCGACATCGAGATTACAGCAACTTCTTAGCCTTCATAGGAACAGCCTTAGAAGTATTTTTAATTTTTTTAAGAAGGCCTGAGAGAAACACCTCCAAACTCAATCCCCTAAGTGACACTGAGAGTTGGAAGGATAAACTCTGTATGCACCAAGTTTAGAAAAAGGAGACAGGTAAATTAATTTCCTGGCTCTGCTAAAATTCTCAAATCACCTTAAGAGAACCGTAAATAGCTTCTATAGGAGACTTTATCTAGAAAGAACATGGTAAATTAACCAGAAAGTTTGACTCTTTTTCAACCTCCCACTAGAAGTAACTGTCATCATAAATGACATTTTCACTGAAACGAGTAATCATAACTAGACTGTAACTGTAAGTAAATGAGCAGGGGTCAGATTGCCAGGGATATCAGGTTCAGATACTGTCTTCCACAGGACTGCAGCTCTTTCACAGAAGTTCTGCGACTGACCCTTCAAAAATTTGAAGGTGTCAAGGTTTAAACTGGTCTGGCCAATAAGTGAATGACAGATGTTTCCATTAGCCCCTCTCCCTTACCAGAAGGGAGAGAGAATAAGAGAGACAGACTTACAGGTTGAAAAAAATAAAAAAAACAACAAACCAAACCAACAGCTAAACTAGCTTTAATAAAACATTATCAATAAGAAGATAATAATATTAATAAAAAATATACAAATATATACAAAACCAGTATCGAGCTCCCAGGATGATGACCATGTCACTGGCAAGCGGCAAGCACTGGGGCTGGACTCAGGCCCAGATGGGAACTGGATCCAGGAACACAAAGATTGAGATCAAAGGCAGAAGAATGGACAGAGTCCTCCTTGGATGCCAGCTACTGAAGAAGACACACTTGACTGCTTGATCCTTCAGCTTTACATTGAGCATGACGCAGATGGGATGGGATGGAATACCCTGTTGGTCAGTTCGGGGTTACCTGTCCCATCCGCTCCTCCCCACAGGTGCGACCCCTCTACACTCTTCCACTTCTGCCCCTCCAACATGGCACACAACAGAGTTAGCCAACCTTGGCCATTATAGCAATAAGTATAAGCAAGAGCCTCTCTGCATACCATCCCTTGGTATTAACTATGAAAACCAGACATTATTGCAGCTAGAAGCTGACACTGTCTAAAAAACATGCAGTTAATTTCAGTGAGTGCAGACAGTTGGAAGAGACTTAACTGAAAAGTAAAATTACTGAAAAGAAAATTGGTTACGTTCTATCTCAAACTAGGGCAGAAAGCAATCTTTTGTTAAAAAAATTGAGATATCGCACCAGGGTAAGTGATGGCTCTTTAACTGAATCAAGAGAAATTAGACTTCTTTTGCTCCATTAAGTGAACTAGAAAGGTAGAAAATGTTGCTTGCCATGGTGAGGCAGATTTACAGGAAGAGCAGACCCTTTTAAGGCAAGAGAAAATTCCAAAAATTCCATTTTGTTTGGATAAGTGCGTTTCACAAAATTTTTATTCAGGTCCTGTCTCACAGGGAAGAGATAAAGTGATGAAAGCAATCCAGCACTCAGGCCACAAGGTAGAGCAGCACTGAGGAAATCCAGTTCAGAAATCTATCTCAGAAAATCTTTTTTGGTGTCAGTGGAAGAAGACAAATGGAGGAAGCTAGCTCATGAAACTTCCTGCATTCCTATGACATGGATAGATTGCTGAGACATCTATTATTTTCCCTGTTGGTTTCCTGTCAGTTTTGATATGGGTGCTCCTGTCTCCTACTCCTTTGACACGGGTGCTTGTGTTTGAAACTTCTCACGCTGCCTATCAGCATCATCAACCTTGAGGGAAAGGTACAGAAACCTGTCTCAGTACCGAACTCCCTGGGCGAAGAGTAGCAAAGGAGTTAATCACTTCAGCTTCAAAAGTACACTTCCAGAAAACCGGCTGCTAATAACTCTGAATAAGTCATGTATTTTAATGACAGGTTCCATTGCCAGATATTAAACATAACAGAAATAATTAATTTCTCTCACAAATGTAGTTGAAAAAACCTGAAGTGATGACAGATAAAGGACTCTAATAGGCTCATGACCCAAACATGAGGGACAAGGAACAACAATAAACATATGCTTCAAGTGATGTATATGCCCAGCACAAGTGTACACATGACTTTAATTTAGTGGGTTTTTTTTTTTAAGTCTAAATCTCTGAAATATATATGAATACATATTCAGAAGTTTACACTTCAAAGTATACAAAATTATACTTCTGAGCACAGGCAATGAATTAAATATTGTATGAGCTGAAAAAGTTTTTAGAGAGCTCTTCTATAAAAGAAGATTAGCTTTTGCACAGAAGAGAGGAAGCAAGAGACTGTGCTACCAGGAGGTTGAGATTTGCTGATGACACATTCTATTACCTTGGGAATGACCATGCTAAAATCTTCATTGACCTTTCTGGTGAAGCACAGATGCTTTCAGAAAACTGAGTTGAATCAGATGATTGTTATCTGTGTTGCCTTCATTTCTTTTCTATCGACTCTCTAATTGTTACTCCACTTTGCAGTGCAAACATTAAAGGGAACCTTCCTATATGACAGTGATTGAACTTCGGAAGCAGAACTGAAGTCCTAACATGCTTTAAATCCTAAACTGCGCTCTACAATACCTGCTTCATAAACACAAGGCAAGGCTCCAGAAGATTTAGGAAAATAAAGGGCAGTATAACAAACAGATTAGCCACATATGGGCCTATTATAGGTTATCTTCAGCAGAATACAGCCTTATGTGACATTTACTTACAAATCTGAAAGTGCAAATAAACAACTCTGAACAAAGAACAGCTAAATCTAAATGCTAAAGATAAGCAAACACATTAAACAAGTTAATCTTTCCAATTTCTTATTACTGCTGCTCAGTGGAACACCATTTATAATTTTTATAGATTAAATTTAGGTCATATTCTTGAATTCACAATGAAAACAAAGTGCAAAAATATTAGATTTTGCTTGTTATTTAAATAATTTTAATTTCATTTCTTAGAATAAAATGGAAACACTTATATTGTGCAATAATAAAGGTTAAAATCATTGATGAATGTCCCTATAAGTTCTGTCTATAGAAGCTAAAATTACACTGAAGAATGCATCTAAGGATTGTTTATTAAGTTCCTCTGATTTAATAGGGAAGTTATATTGACTGGTTTGCAATATGTTCACTATATACATGCAACTTTGTTAAATTTACTACATCTTGAGCTAGTGAATCAAGTCTGTCTCCCTACAGAAAGCAGATAAAGGCTGCCTTTGGCATTTATTCCACTTTTACTTTTTTTTTTTAAATGAAAATCAATAAACAGACTCTATAATATTAACAAGGATTCATTTGCCAGATCATTGCAAAATACATATCATTAATCCTACCTTTCTCCTTAATATCTCAGTAAATAAAGTAGCATTATTAAAACCACTTGAATTCTGAAGACACAAATTTGTGCAAATAATTTCTAAAATTACCAACTCTTTCCTCACCCTCAGTTGCATCCTGTCTGGTCCTGTGGACTCATATTGGTCAAAATTTTTCAAAAGATTCCTTATTTGATCATCCCTCATTACTCGTAGATCCTCTCCTTCTTGAACCCTGTCACTAAATATAAAGGCAAAGAGACCTCCTCAATGAAAACCAAGGCAAAGAAGGCATTGATTACACCATGATTACCTCAGCATTATCTGTATCTTTTTGTTGTTAAATAGCTTATTCATCAGCAGACCTTCATGTTCTTGCTCATCTTTCTACTGTTAACATAATGTCAGAAGCTCCTGCTGCTACTGATGTCACTTGTCACTCTCAATCCAAGATGAGTTTTGGTTTTCCTATCGGTATCACTGAAAATTCAGCAACATTTTTATATTCCTCTTTTGTAGCCTGTTCAGTTTCCAGCTGTTATTTGCTTTCTTTTTGTGACCAGTACTGTTAGGACAATACAGGTAACAAATGACTGTAGCAGCAACCTATCCTGTCAGTCTCCCAGTTTCTCCTTCAGCATTGCAACAGCTCATGAAATACTCTGACAGGGTATTTTTTGCGTACAAAAAAGTATTCATGTCAAGAACTCCCTAGAACTTTCCTCATTTATTCTATGTAAACCAGGGCAATCTTAAAAGTCACTTAAAATAATTATCTGTACTTTGTTTTCCTCCAAAGAGTGTGCAGTGTCACTCTCAAGTTTCTAAGTAAGAAATGAAGACTCACTAAAAACAAACATATATGCATACTTAATTGAACCCTGTATGCCATATGTTTCCAAAGTAAGTACGTATCTATCCCACAATATTCTTGGCACAATCACAAAGAAAATGATTTCTCTGTTCCAGCATAGGTAGTAAACTCCTAGGACATGGTAAGCACTATCAGTTTTCCTCTATCTTACGTTATCTTCTGCTCATAAAAAAGGGAAATTTGTAGCATCTTTCAAAATTCCTTAGACATTGCACAAAAGACGATTTGTTCACAGTGAGGATTTAACTGCCCTCGGAAGCAGTTCTGACTTGCATACATAGACTATTTATTAGACTAGCCAGACCAGTAAACGAATTTGTTAATTCTGTATAGTAGTATTTTGGTATTAATATCTGGAGTAATGGAATTTACCTTCTAGGCATGCCACCCAAATACAACATTCATTTCTATTTGCCTAGAGAGATTGTGCTATTAATTTGCTCTGCAGCACATTTTGCTACTTCATAATCCCTGATCCTCTACTGAGCAGTCCAATGCTTTCTTTTACTACACATATAGTAGTACTGAATATTAAGAAGGACAATTTTAAGACCTTTCCACAGCCATTTAACTTGCCTTAGTGAATTCAGTAATATATAGAAGGCTCTGGGGAGACCTTACAGCAGCCTTCCAGTACTTACAGGGGAGCTAGAGGAAAGATGGGGAGGGATTCTTTTTCAGGGAGTGTAGTGATAGGACAAGGTATAACGCTGAAAGAGGGGAGATTTATATTTTAGGAATAAATTCTTTAGTGAGGGCTGGAGAAATTCTTTAGTGAGGGTGGTGAAATGCTGGAACAGGTTGCCCAGAGAAGTGATGAATGCCCCATCCCTGGAAGTGTTCAATGCAGTCTAGTGGAAGCTCCTCCTGACATTGGCAGAGAGGCTGGAACTAGGTGATCTTTAAGGTCCCTTCCACCACAAACCATTCTGTGATTCTATAGACCTATGAAGTGGTGCAGTTGATAGCAAACAACTGTAAAATAAAGCAGTATTTACATTTTATTTATGGCAAACTCAAATCACTAAAACAGCTTAGAGATCTGTCCCTAAAACAACTCACTGAAGCAGCAAATAACTGTTAGCATGATGTTCGCTACTTGTAATTGTAATCCCCATCCCACATGTTTTAGGTGAAATTAAGTTCTATGTTGTAAATTGCTCATTCAGGTCTGGTAAGGAGACTTTGACAATCAATCACTTTCCTCCTTTTACATTTAGGAATTTTTTAAGAACATCTGTACGACAGGTACAGAACTGAAGCATATTCTCCCCTTCCTAAAGCACAATATCTTTGTTTAATTTCATAGCTTTAAAAGCTGATACTGTAACTGGAATTCATTAAGAACAAGTGCCATCCTGACAGACTCCAGATTTTCGATTAAGTACAGAAGATTATTTCATCATCCTGACACTGTGTACATTACTCACACATCACCCGCTGAGAAACAGATCAAGTTCATGGACAAGTATTTCTCTGCTTTTTGCTGCAGCACTTCAAGATACATAAGCTTATTGTAACTTCCGAAGAGACACAACTGGGCAACAAAATTGGAAAATTTTGTTTGTTGCTTGCTCCGTGAACTTATCAGTCTTTACAGGACTACCATCAGTTCTAGAAGGTTTTTAAGGACAGCAATATCAGATCTTAGATATGTGAAGCCTATAAGGAGCAACAGCTCCAAAGGTAATGGTTGATTCCTACAATGTCACTCTAATTTTTCTTCATGCAAGTAGAACGTTAAAAAAGCAGTTAGCTTCCTCCATCTTTTCCTGTTACAACAAAAATAACTCAGCATCACTCTACAGAAATTAATCTGGAAATAATTACGAATATGCAAAAAGATAAATTTAGATTTAAAAAATAAAGCAAAATGTAAGACTTGCACATAATCACTTCTCTCACAGTCAGTATTTTCTCATGTAGTCAAGTGCTGCATGTGCTAATACGCAACAGTTCAGCAGTACAGCGCCTACAGATCTATAAGCCTTTCAATCAATAGATGTAATACATACCAGACAAGAACAAATCCCATTTCCAAAGAACCAATTTTATCACAAAGCCAGATATGGTGAGAGCTCCTGCTTTCCAGTCTCATTGACATTCTACAACACAGAATCTGTGCAGAGTCTCCAATGAATCTGACCTAAACGAAGATAAGTTTTAAAACCTGATATCCTTATTGACAGCAGAAGTTAAAAAAAAAAAATCTGTTTCAGTTTATTGGCTAAACTCTACATAGAGCTTGAGTGTGTGCACAGATACTTGTATGTGTGTGTACGCGTATCTTAATATGTGCATACATACACATAGATATGTAGAATATTTGTTTTCTACTTGAAAACTACGTTAGTTCACTCAGCATTTAGCAACATCAAGAATTGTCTCCCATGTTGGTAAAAACATTTTGCCTTGTTAAAAAAAAAAAAAAAAAATCTTGTTTTCAGAACAATGACTACAGATACCCTTAGGAATTTTTTTTTTTCCCCTCAAGTTAACAGCAACTAAGAAAACTCAGCCAATCCATTCGTAGGTAAGTTCTGCATTCACTGTAATCCTATCCATTACTTCTATTTTGCATGTGGACAGAGCCATTACTCTGAAATTTGAGTTAGGTATGCTCTTTATGCTCAGAGGAATGACTATGCTGATAACAATAGTTTGTCAGTGGAATGAGTTATACTATTTAACTTCAGATTTTGATCTCTCATTCCCGAGTAACAGATCATTACTGATGGCATCCTAGCTTCTAAAGAAGAAAATATGTTAATATTTTGGTAGAACAAAAGAATAAAACCATTAACTAAACAGAGACGCATTTAAAGTTCCTTTTAGCAGTTTCGTTAGTGAAGCCATAGCCTTTTTTCCCTGAATTTTTGTACTCTTGTTGGAATAAAATTTATTCTGTCTGGTCAAAAATTGTTTTTTTTTCACTTGTGTGAATCAGGAAAAATACAGGGAACAGTGTACTAGACACAGTAATAATAAGCACACTTACACAGCTATTTCTCCTGGTGGATTTTGTACAAACAGTACCTACCGAGATTCTTTGACCTATAACTAGACAGATAGGGCAACATAGGTGCAAATGGAAAAGCTTCCTGTGACAGCAACATGTGCTTGTTACATCGAAGAAGCTACTCCATAGCAATATTACAGAAAAGAAGTCAAAACTACACAATGCAGGGTTTCAGAGCCCTGGTAAAACAGGAATATTTTCTCAAGTTAGGTCTATTTATGAATTTCAGCCTGAAGACAGTATGTGTAAGTTGATTTTAAAATACGGCAATAGCGACTTAGGAACAATTAGTTGTATAAGCCAGTGTTATTCTTTAGAACTTAAACTGTCTCTTCTCCATTGCTCTAGAATGATCAGTTTTCAGAATTTGGCTTTATTTTCTTGATTATACTTGAATATAATTCTGAGTATTATTCTGAGTGTTCTGGCAGTCTCTCCTGCCTGGCTGTTATCTTTTCGAGTGCATCTCCTTCCACAGCTATTTTGCTTACCATTAGTTCACACTCTGTCACTCCCAGCCCCATTTTGAACACTGCATTACAATGTCTCAGTGCTCACCTTTTCACTTTGAAGCAACTTTTCACTCTCACCTGCATGTCTTCAACATAAAAAAGTGGAAGAAGGGTGATCAGAATAAAAGACAGAATCATAGATTGGTTGGGATTAGAAGGCACCTTAAAGATCATGTAGTTGCTACTGCTACTAAATTAGCATTGCTACTGCTCTGGTCCAAGCTGTTAGCTATGCTCTACTGATACAGTGCTGCTCCAGTGACTACGATGGCTTCTTTGAGGGTGGCAGAGCACTGGCACAGGCTGCCCAGGGAGGTGGTGGAGTCTCCATCTCTGGAGACATTCAAAACCCACCTGGACGCGTTCCTGTGTAACCTGCTCTAAGGTGGCCCTGCTCTGGCAGGGGGGTTGGACTAGATGATCTCCAGAGGTCCCTTCCAATCCTATGATTCTGTGATTCTTCCAGGGATATTTCAGATATTTTTTTCACAATATATGTAACTGTAATTCACATAAATTAGTATGTGAGTTATCATATCACACATAAAACATGAAAAACGCCCCCTCAGAAAATGAAGATGTGTCATTTCACACAAATACACAATACCAGTTACTTAACAGTAATAGACAACCATTACAGCTAACCTTTTTTTTTTCCTGAAACAGGGAACTGAACTGAAACAGCCATTGTGCCTGGCAACACACAGAGAGGCTTATCCATGATAATAAGCAGAAACTTCAGCTGTCTCAACCTGAGTTTTCATCAACTTCAGGCTCTCTGATCACTACTTCATGGATACCCCACGTAGGCCAAGAGCTGGTGCTCCAACTCTACACACACGAATGTCCTCACTTAATCCTTCATGCAGGAAACAAGCAAGTTATAAAACAAACTCATTTTGTAGGATTGGACTGAGAAAAAATGGGAGAACTAGAGTGGAAGATTCCTGTAGTTGTCCTGTGATGTTTAAGAATTCAAAACAATGTTTCAAGTTTTGGAAATCACTGTTCTAGTGATTTTCTCTCAAGTGAGATAAAGGGCTTATATGACACAGAATAGACAATGCCTACAACTCCCCACCTCAAATGAGAAAGCTGCTTGGGAGAAGCAGCTAGGGATTGAAGATGAGAGAATCATATATATAAGACTTTCCAGACATTAACCTCCAACAAGTCTTAGATTTTAATATTTCTCTAACATGGACATGGTATATTCAGTTGATTGTATCATTTATCGCTTGCTATAAAGCTGGTGTATTCAATTCCCCCCCCTTTTTTTTTATCTTGCATACAAATTCAATATCTGCTAGTTACAGATGCACTCTTGATGAAGTACAAATCAAAGTAGATTAAGCACAAGATGGATACTTTCAAAACATAGCCTCTTCTGTGGTCTGAGTAAACACCCATGAAAGGCTAAGTTTTAGTCCTTTTTCTTAGTTTTCAGGTCACAGAATATAACTATGTGCAAGGGTACGTTTTCAGTAATGCAATACCTTCAATAGAATATCTCCTGCTTATAAATCTTTTTGAAATAAACAGACCTCTGAATCTGTGTCAGACAGCAAATTGTGAATGATTTTTCCTTTCCATTTTTGCTGTGTTTTTTACTAAAATTATGATGGATGATGACAGCAAACTAACAAGAACAATTACATCTTTTCAGTCTTCTGTTTAAATGAAAGTTCTGCTGAACAAAACTGGCTACAAACCACAACAACTGACCTACCAAACCCGCCTCATTACCAGAACTAACAACACAACCTTTGGTTTCCTGGCTGCCTGGCTCATTATTTGATCTATTCATTATATAATTCATTTCTTGTATATGGAGAAGAGAAAAATTCAGATGCTCAAGCCAATATGGCTCAATTAGTTTACAGATTAACCACATGAAAGACTAAATTGGAAGCAAAAAGATTATGTTGCCATGCCTTATTGTGCTTTGTCTGCAACAGTTCAAACAGAACTAGCTCTACATATCCATCCAGTTTTTCACCCCCTGTGCTCGCAGCAAATCAAATACGGTAAAACGTGTCATGCAACAACCAATATTAGAAATCAAAAAGACCAGGAAGTGCCTTACATCATTTTGAACAAAGCATTCCAAAATGCTATTAAGCTTAACAACTTTTCAGAGTCAGATTATCAACGTGAAGACGACAAACATACTTTAGGGACAAGAAAAGGATTATTTATGTCATACTGCTTTTTTGGTGCATTTCTATGTCTACCAGAAAGCTGTGGTATTTTGATTTGATACCCATTCTGGAAGTGATTCATAATTAAGCAATGTGCATGCAGAAAAAACCTCTCTTTTATTATAAATACATAAGCACATACGATTAAACACCACAGGGTAGGTTTACACATATAAAGTGTTCCTGGAATCAAAATGGTAAACTCACTTAAATATGTAATTATCTACTTACAATTGGAACCTACAGTAAATAAAGGGATGATGTGTCATTCAGTTTCTATAAAAATGAAATGTGATTACAATACATGATCTTGTCACAATACAGAACATGTTGAAATAATTTTCATTATCTCATTTTAAAGATTTTTTCCAATATTTTTTATGTTTAAGAATTGTATTATTACAGTATTACTTTTAAATGTCACAGATGAGAAATACATATTTTAAGGATTATCCTAAAGCTGAAAATAAGAAAATGGCATTAAGGCAGATGATTTACTATGAAAACTGTAGTGGGTCACACATTACATTTTTATATTAAGCTATCAAATCACATTTATTGGAATCTTCCCTCTCCTTATCATAAACAAACTTCTCCAGAGTAGAGTATAATAAAAGGACATTAGAAATGTGAAGATTTCCATGAAAAGTATATAGTATTCAGTAGTGGTTTTGTCTTTGGGCGCAATTTTCTTAACATTAAAAATTATACATTAATGCAAGCCTCTTATTAATTAGGAAGTGGAAAACTAAGGTGACATATGGACTCATTAAAACCATATTTGATATTTAAACAATCACAAGTGGCTCTATTTTTTGTTTTCCCCTTGTTTTAATCCGAAGGTTATCTTGTGTTCTAGATCCTATTCTGAAACAGCTCAGAAGAATCACTGCGGTCAACAGGAATTTTGATCAGGTAAGGAGACTGGGTCTTCACTAGAAGTTCAAACATACTATTTCCTACAGCTGCAAGTCCTCAAGTCACAACTATTTCAAGCACTTATAAACATCTATAGTACTTAGATTATGATAGGAAAGAGTTTTTTCACAATAGAGTACAAACTTGAATTCAAATTGTTTTCCATATTAACTTTAAAGTTTTGTGTACATCTCAAGAAATGTAATACTACTCCAACCTTAAATATGGAACTTTAACACATGTGGAATAGAGGAAAAATATTTAGATGCTTCTTTGTACAGAACACAAAGATTGTTACATAGTAGTATTTTCTTAGTGAGGCATTTTCACAGTAAGCAGCAGTAACCACAAAAAGATTTTAGCAGGTTTTCTGACAGCCTCCCCTTGGGCTGTATTTTTAAAAGAAGTTAGCATATTGCCTTTAAAAACACGGAAGGAATAAGGAATTCACATGAGCGATTTGGTCTATGTGAGTTATCCAAAAGCGTCATTAGAGGAGAAACCCATAAAAGCAGTCTTATTTTTTAAACAAAAATGAAGCGAGTCTTGCTGGATGAATTTTGTTCCAAATATCCCTCCTCTCCTCTCCCAAATGGAGTATTTCTCCCTCCCACCTAAACAAAATGAACGTCTCATTCTTTGTATCTGGTGTGGTCAAGATACAGAAATTGCAAGAAATGCTGCAATCTCTAGTAGACTCCATATTGCCTAAAATACAACATGAGTGATGAAAAATAATCAAGTGTTATGGATAAAGGATTGATATTTTTGCACCAGCATGGAGACTATTAAGTGAAGCTCTACTGAAGACAGAGCAAAATTGTACTCCTCTTTTCCCTTTGCAAGAAACACTTGAGAAAGACTAAATGAAACAGGACTGTTACTGGTAAAATAAAGATAGTTTTTAAAAGCTGAAGCTGCCTCAAAATAGAAAGGATCATAAACTCCGCAAGGTTAAATGTAACAATAGACTGAGGCAGTCAAATTAAAAAAAAAAAGGCCTGAGGAACAGCTTGGGAAAGACACAAAAAGACATAGAAAGTATTAATCAATACTTTCTAAAACACATCAGAAGTGAAAGCCTGCCAAAGAGCATACAGGACCAATATATGATCACAGGATGCAGAAAGCATTCTAAGAACCTAAGGTGACAGAGAGTTTTTTGCTTTTGTGCGTACCGTGTAAGAGGTTTACAACAGAAGCCTTATCTCCAGAGGACACACCAAAGGTTTTAGTCTCAACTCAAAGCACTGATGGAAGTAGTTATGGAACAAATCAACAGAGCAAGCAGGAAGGAATCACCTAAAAGGGGAAACTACTCAGGAACTCAGAGATGAAAGAGCTCAACCAGTAATACACAATTAACAGAATTACAGATAAATAGTACTGGGTGTGACTGGGATGGAGAAAATTTACTTCATAGCAGTCTGCGTGGTGCTGTGCTTTGCACTTTTGGCTGAAGCAGTGCTGCTAATCCGCTAGTGCTTTGGCTGTTGCTGAGCAGTACTTGCACAGCCTCAAGGCTGTCTCCCCCAGGGAGTTGGCTGGGGGCGGGAAAGGGTTGGGAAGGGACACAGAAGGGGCAGTTTACCCCAACTGACCAGAGAGATGTTCCACAGCCCCACGATGTTGTGCTCAGCAATAAAAGCTGAGGGAAAGGCAGAGAAGGAGGGATGTTTGTGGTTATGGTGTTTTGTTTTCCCAAGTAACCGTAATGCTTGCTGAGGCCCTGATTTCCTGGAAGTGGCTGGACATTTGCCTGTCAACAAAGAGTACTGAATGAATGCCTTACTTTGATTGTGCACACAGCTTTTGCTTCATTTAACCTGTTTTTATCTCAATCCATGAGTTTTCTTGCTTTTGCCCTTCTGATTCTCTCCCTCATTCTGCTGGGGGGAGTGCAGGTCTTAGCTACCTACTGGGGTTTATCCACAACGTCACTGTAAATATGTAATATATATGTCATAAATAAAATAGTCAAAGCAATGTGATATCTTTTGATTTACACAAACAGAAGACAACAATATGAATATCAAAAAAGGCTTCAGATGTAGCTTAGAGCAGGAATTCAAAAAATCATTTAAAAGCATGCAAGTTTCCAGTTGCATTTACTGTTTCCCAAGTTAGGCACCGTCCTTGCATCATTACAATCAATCAAAGCTTTATTACTAGATTCATGCAATCTGAGAGCTTGCAAAAAGCCCTGCAATCAGCAAAATGAAGGTTAACAGGACTTAAAAAAACCCTGCTTATTGCAATTCCTTAATTGCCTACTATTATACTGAATTTCAGCTGTAGTTTCCAAGAGCAGCAGACCTTAACATTTCTCCTTTTTTCCTGACAAATGCCAATGGACAACAGGCTTAAGTCTAGGCCAGTTTGAGAGATAATTTTTTTTATACAAAGAAAGGAGAAGAAAAACGTTAGCTAATGTATTATTTCAACAAGACAGTGACTATATCTAGATCTGATTCTCTTGGAATAGGCTCCGTTATGCTTTAACTCAATTACACAATGATTTGGTGATATATAATGATCAGGTATTATTCTAACTACACAATGACATGATGACATTCTAATTAAATAAATTCTTCATCATCCAAGACCAGGGACAAATAATAACGTTGTTCTAAAATAAATAAATAAAATAAAATNTTTCAGGCAAAGAGATGTGAGCCAATAAGGAATAACAAAGTAAAATTTATGTATCTTTTTTTAAAGATTAAGTTCGTTCAACAAATTTTCATAGTCAAGCAAATTCTCATAGTTTTCATCGCTCCCTGGAAAGTTTGAAAGAATAGCGACTTGTGTAGCTATGATACATACATTTCCATTAGTTGTTCCAACTCTTGTGTGACACCATGCATTTTCATAATAAAAAATTGAAGACTTCATCTTCTGACATAGAAACATATATGTGGAAAAGTTATTTTCTGCCATTCATTCAATCCTGCCTCACAACTTTTAACCAACATGCTTAAGGAATTACAAAAGCCCAGAAATTATTCATGTTTCAAAGCTGGAAACATTTGAAGCTCAGTTGCATATGTCAATAGAATGGGATTTTGTCTCAAATTCATACACAAGTCACACAAACCAGTCCTTGTATCCTTTGCACTAAAATTACAAGCTCCTTCTACTTGAACTCCAAGAATTAGAAGATTTCTTCTGATCTTTCACACAGATAACAAGGAACATCAGATCACAATTCTATTCCATTTTCTCTAACAAGGCATTCATGAATTATTTAAAGCCACAGATACTGTTATTACAAAACATTTTAATTGTTCTATGTTTTTTCTAACACCTTCTAAACATTATGGGGTTTGAAAAAAAATTTTTTTTTTAACCTTTTCAAGGGAAAGTGCGGAATTAGATCATTGGAGTTATACAGCAGATCTGTTATGCAAATATTTTCTAAAAAGGAATTTAAATTTCTTAGCTTCTTACTGTAAACCACATTTGTACATATGTCAGAATTAATCGCATTCCAAGCTTCCAGATTCTTCTTTATGTATCTGTTCCCATATTGATTTTCATCCTAGTGCCAGCTTCCTTCCATGTCCTTCACTTTTCATTTTAAATGGAAACTAATATCAAACTCATCTATTTTTAATGTTTATAATGATATTCTCCTTGACATCTAGGTTGTGTGTATGGTTGGCTTTTTTTTTTTTTACTGGCTTGTATAATCTCTGATAGAGACATGCACAACCATAAAAACCCTGTCCAGACTAAGAAATCTGCATGATTTTAAAGCCTCAAAAAGATATGCTGCCCATTTATTTTTCTCAGGTTGAGTGCTGAGAGGTTGGAATTGTTGAGACCATATCATTGTTGAGACTGTTCCATGCACAATTACCAGTTAAGTATGAACTGATTTTTAATTTTCACTGCCAAAACAAACAAAAGCAAACAGCAGTAAAACATGCTAAGCTCTGAGAATATGAAGAAGAGCAGAAGGAGAAAAAACACTTTACTGGAAACTATCTAGCTTATTTTTAGTACTACGTATTAATACGAGCTAGAATAGCTTCAACTGGAAATCAATGGAATTGACCAGAGTATAGGAACCCACTGGTCCAGTCAGAACATCTTCCCAAAAAGGAGGCCACTAACTCCAAAATATATCTACTGCCTATTATATCCAAAAAGGGATATAACATATGAGTCATCATTCCCTCAGTTTTGCGATGACTACTCTCCTGGCCAACAAACCAACAAAAACAGGTTGTTTGGGAATTTTTTAATTTATTTTTTTAGACAAAAGGACCCCTGTTCTTTTGAACTGTGAAATTATATCTACATTATTTCTTCAACTATTTGGTTGTCTGCCACTTAGAATAGATTAAATTAGAAAACCAGTATAAAGTTTGACAATCAATCTGTAATAAATACTCTCTCACTTATCCATGTGTTTCATTAATACCCATGCATTTCATTAATGCTTAATATTCTTTCTGAAAAATAGTTCTCACACAAAAATTCTGACTTTTTTTTTATTGTTTGTTACGGTCTACAAAACTTTATGCCAAGGTACTGCCTCTTCACAGGTAATAACGGAGTACATATGGTAGTTCATATTTCTAAACCCCTGCTAGACATTCTCAAAANAAAACAAACAAAAGCAAACAGCAGTAAAACATGCTAAGCTCTGAGAATATGAAGAAGAGCAGAAGGAGAAAAAACACTTTACTGGAAACTATCTAGCTTATTTTTAGTACTACGTATTAATACGAGCTAGAATAGCTTCAACTGGAAATCAATGGAATTGACCAGAGTATAGGAACCCACTGGTCCAGTCAGAACATCTTCCCAAAAAGGAGGCCACTAACTCCAAAATATATCTACTGCCTATTATATCCAAAAAGGGATATAACATATGAGTCATCATTCCCTCAGTTTTGCGATGACTACTCTCCTGGCCAACAAACCAACAAAAACAGGTTGTTTGGGAATTTTTTAATTTATTTTTTTAGACAAAAGGACCCCTGTTCTTTTGAACTGTGAAATTATATCTACATTATTTCTTCAACTATTTGGTTGTCTGCCACTTAGAATAGATTAAATTAGAAAACCAGTATAAAGTTTGACAATCAATCTGTAATAAATACTCTCTCACTTATCCATGTGTTTCATTAATACCCATGCATTTCATTAATGCTTAATATTCTTTCTGAAAAATAGTTCTCACACAAAAATTCTGACTTTTTTTTTTATTGTTAGTTACGGTCTACAAAACTTTATGCCAAGGTACTGCCTCTTCACAGGTAATAACGGAGTACATATGGTAGTTCATATTTCTAAACCACTGCTAGACATTCTCAAAAGTATCCACTGCTACAGATGCTGAACACACACACAATTTCATTTTTTTTCTTCTGTTTTTGGATAGTGACTGGCCCACTTACCAGGATAGGTAATTAACTAAATACAGCGCTTTCACTAGGAAAAAAAAAAACCCAAACCAAAAATACTTCAGCAAAGCCAAACATATTAAACCCCTGACCACATGTGAAGCTGTCATTATATTAGTCCCTTAGTTTTGTCAATTTAAGAATTGCTCTTCAGTGATTCCTGGCATGTAAAACTTTTCCCTCACTTTAAAACAGTCCTCAATGAATTTACAAACTAAAATATAGATTTAAAGTTCCATCAGGGTGAAGTCTATAGTTGGTAGCTTTGCTCCTCTAGACAATGAAAGCTTTGATAGTAAGTTTGCTATGAGACTGTACACTACACAGACTTCATGGTCAAAACCAGAAAACAAGAGCCTTGAGAAACCCCATTTCCTTAGCTTTCAGCTCTAGGTATATGTCTCTGGCCTTGATTCTCCTAAAAATACATATGCCAGAGTACGTGTGTATGTGTGTTTGCATGCACATGAATAAGAAACAATTGAAAACAAAGAAACAAAAAAATCTCATCATACCTTTCTAGCGAGAGAACAAGAGAAGAAAAAAGATAGATAATGATAATACTTATAAAAAAACTGCAAGGTCACCAGATTGCACAGTATGAATGTATAACCAGAACTAGTGAAATATATAAAAAAGTAAATAAAAATACAAGATTCTTGATCATATATGTAGGACAGAACATTATTCAGTGACAAGAAACACATGGCATTTGAAGACATAAAGGATGTCTTGTCAAAAACTCAGAAAATATCACTGCTTATTTATAGTTACAAACTTCTCCACAAAAGACTCATTCCTGTTTATTGCCAGAGAGAAAATGGGCCTTGCTTCTCCTTAGCACGGCCATTCTTCTGAATAGGTTCTCACATTCTTACAAAGCTCTTTAAAGGCAAACATTACATAACTAAAAAGTCAGAGACATTCCTAATCACAGTTTTGCCTGGTTTTGAACATATTCACGCTCTCAGTTCACCATCCTTTTCTGTGAATAATAAGGCCAAGAATTTCCACCTGACCCACTCAGATAAGTGGTAGACTAATCTGAGAAGTGTTATCCCCCCTGCATTTTGTAGTCAGTTTTATACATTCAATATCATCAACAAAATAACTTGAAAACTTCCCCCCTTCCCTATGAAATACACTGCTTTTGGAAATGATATATTTTTACCAAGATTAAAATAAGAAGTTACTGTAACAAGCATTTTTTGCTTAGCGTAACCATTTCAAAGTGCAAATTTAGCACTAAAAATGCTCCATTTTATGATGGTTTAAAGTCTCAGTTAAGCTAGAGAAGTTTCCACAAAGTAGTCTTTTCATGCAGTAATTTGGAATCAAATTCTTTTGGAGCTTGTCATAGCACATGAATTCACAGTGCATTTTACTTTTATTTAAAAAAAAAATCATCTCTAAACCACACAAATATACAGACTGATATTTCCAGGGGTTTGGTGCCAGCATCTTGTTTACTTCGTATCATAAAATGTTTAAATTAATACACTAGAGGGACACCTACTGGCTGAAAGACATACTAGATTTCTTTAAAATTTATAACAATATGCAACTGGTTTATAATTTAAGAATTATGGATTTCTACATTCTATCCAAACCCATTTCCTTTTGACCAGTTAAAATCTTTGAACTCAAAACTCAATTTAGCCAGTATTGGTTTCTACAAATTGTTTTACACATACGCAAGCTTTCAGCCTGAGAATAGTTCCTCTTTTTCACAGAAAATTGCTGAAATGGACTTCTTGACTTTCGTCATTACATAGTGAATGTTAAATAGTATTGAAATCAACAGTCTAAATAGAAAGACAGTCTAATTTCTTCTACCTTTTTTTCCCCACACTGTCCATTTACTATTGAAGGTATTAAAGAAAGTAGAGCTTAATACACTTTATAGTTTTCTTCATTAATATCTGTAACAAAGTAAATGATTTTTAAACTTTTATGCAATTCTTTTATAATAACCAGTCTTCACAGTAAGACACCATAAATCAAAATAATTATCTTTTCAATAAGATTTCTGTATTTCAGCTTGAATTATCTTAAAATTATTGCACCTTCTGTAATTTATTTTATTGCATACCACTCATCATAAAAATAAAGATGATATAGCATCAACTTAACAAAAGTTCAAATTACATTCTGCAATTGGATGAAGAATTTAGGTGGGGATGAAGTGAAGGAAGGGGGAAAGAACTATGTTCTATTATTTTGAAAGACAATTCCACTAAATTCTCAAGTTGATTTGTCTTGAAAACATCTTGACACAACTGCTGCACTTCACCAGTGCTATGCTCCTCAGCAGAAGAGTATGAAGTGAGTATACATCATTTTATCCATTTTCGAACTATGAGAATGAACTAGAACTTTACCCATCTGATTCTTGGTTATCTGGTCACTAATTAACACCACTTCCACTATAAACTTGGAAAAGAATATCTCTCTCCCCATCCCCACCCCCCTTTTTTTCCATATCACTCTGCCTCTGTGTCTTTAAATGGTACATTTTCAGCTCAGAAAATTCAATTTTATTCTTAGTTCCTCTACATACATATGTACACACAGGCTCATAAAACAAATGTTAAAGCTTTTTTCTTTCCACCTAAGGCTACAACTCAGTGAAACAGAGTTACTTTGTATTTCCTGGCAACTCCCAAGTATGGGGTTCGGCAAAAGGGGGAAGATGGCTGGGATTAACCTTACATTTAAAAACTAACAACAATGTTTTTAAGTGGCAATATGAACTGTTGACACAAAGATAAAATAGTATCATAGACTTTCCTATGGCTTTCGTATTATTATCTTAATATGGATTCACTGCTACTTTATTATTTTTATATGAAGTACTACTACTATATACTATTACTGCCATGTAACATCAGTCAACAGTTCTCATATTCAGCTTCAGCATCAGAATCAAAATGAAAATAACAAACCACTCCCAGATACAGATAAACAGTACTGTGATCCAAATCCTGATGGTTTCTGTGATTATATTATTGTAAATAATGATCTTCTAGACAAAATTTTCACTGATTGCTGGGGATGACAGCTGTGTAAAGACAAAAGGAACAAAACATGTGGCATTTACAGTGACATTTTAATTCAATTAAAATAAAAAATAAATAAATTCAGAAAGACAAAAGTTTACTTGACATAGAAATTAGCTCTCCTAAAAGAAAGAACAAATGCTGTTCAAAATATATACGGAGCAGCATGCCACAAATCCTCCTCTGCTTACAGCAGTTAGGAAAGTTCTTGTTTCAAGGACAGTCTATTTCAAAATTCAGCTTCTCAACCAGTCTCCTCAAAACAGACGAAGAAGAGAGTCACTTATCAATCATCATTGCAATGACTGCCAATCAGTCACAGCACATCCTTGGAAAGCTGACACTTGCAGCAAAGCTTCAACGTACACAGCTTATAAAGCAGGTGCTCTAGTTAAAAATCATTTCCCCTCATTGTGAATATGCTTTTTTTCCATGTAGTTCCAGCTCAGCTTCACTTTAGCCATTACAAATTATCAAGTACTGATAATCTATGTAGGAAAGAAATTAATTCATTAACTTACTATCCCTGGTAAATAGTACATGCCAATGGTTTCGGGTTTTTTTTCTGGTCTTGTCAGTTAAGTTAGTCACAAATAGTTGGAAGCCTGTATCATTGCAAAGACCAGTTTGCGGTGAGGAGAGAGCTTACTTGGTGATTAAGGTCTCAAAGTAAGAGAAAATGCATTTGCATATGGAATATATTCAGATCAGGAATTCTTTTTTTTTTTCTTTTTAAAAATAATTTGTTAAATAATTTCTGATTTTAACTATTCTCCATTTTGAGCCTCTGCTTTGATCTTCCTGTTGCAAAGGGGAAAACAACAGCAAAGAAAGTTGCATGTCCCCAAAGAGATATTTCCATGCATTTAAACTTACAGAAAACAAAAGCATTCAGGTATGGCAGGTGTCAGTTTAAGAACTTAAACAAGATTTTCACTGTGAGGATTAATTTATTAGCAGAAAAAAAAATCATAGGTGAATAACAGTGGAAATGTATGTGGAAAACTGTAGATATGACAACTCAGATAAATGGTTTTGAGTGAATACTGCAGTCACAGTGACATTTTGCTGGTAGGAACCGAAAACTATGGAATGCATTATGCTGACAGAACAGTAAGGCTATTGGATATTCTCAATTAGCACAGAATCACTGGGGCTAGTTCTAGGTATACAGGGTGAAGTATTTTGCTGGACAGTCACTTGCTGCTGGTGATTATTATAGCATTCCATGTATATTTGGCATGGGCACTAGACAGAAGTCTGGATATCCTATGCGTACATGTTCATGGATGTGCCCTAGTTTCAAGAAGCTATTACAGCTGTTACCATTGACAGTTACAGGAGGCAGTATGAGGATCAAAGAGATACAACACAACACATAAAAAGAAAAAAAAAAAAGAATGCTTTTCTTCATATGTAGTAACAAGTTTTAGTTTTAAAATGTTCTCACAATTTCAAACACACTGTCACAGCCATCCTTCCTATTCAACGTGGAACAATGAGAACAACTCTGAAATTCGGGGGCAATCCTCAATAGCTCTAGTACATTCACTACTGCACGAATTAATAGTATGGCTGAGCTGAAAACAGGATGAAAGCCAAAAGCTATATATGAGTAGCAAGGAGAAAGGCTAGGGAGGTAAGAAGGTAAGAGAATTGATTGTTTCTCAACTTTCCTGCTATTTAGGAAGTCCTTGAGGCAGTTGCTGCCTCACCAGTCATATTAAAAGAAAAACATGGTTTAATTACAGTTTCAGTTAGAGTACCAGGGATCTATACACACAAGATGTGCTATTGTTCTGGAACTCTGACCAGAATTAAAATCTTCGGTTTCGTTTACCTTTTGCAACTGAACTTAAAGCCATCCTTCCTATTACAAATGAGTAATACGTTTCCTCTCATAACATCAGGATAAAAATTAACATAATGACACTGGGCATCACATGAAAATACTATTAACAACCTTAATGATCACAGAATAAATACACTTTAAGATGGACTGAGAATATCTCAAGAATCATGCTGAAAAATGCCAGTATGACTGACTGATTTTAAATTAACAGGTGTAAAAGCAGTCATACAGGCATAATATGGATATTGTAGCCAGTGTGAAGACATCTACTGAATGTTTTCCAAAAGACCGTACTTCTACCTTACTAGTAGGTAAAATTACATAGATGTTTCAATTATTGAAGTTGTAACTATAGCTTAAAATATATCCTGATGGCATAAGTTAACTTTTGGAAGCCCAAACACTTGTGTTCTTAAGAGAATTCTTTGTTCCTATATCGAAGAAATAGTGCGCAATGGCACAGTTGAGCTCTTCTTCTCAAGAGATGTCTGTTACTCCCACTTCTACATCCCTCTGAGTAAAGCATACCTTGGTTCTGGCTTAATCCTCAGTTCACTTCCCCCACTCATAGTGCTGGGAAGAGAAAGGCTGTATTACACTGACTTTCCTAACTACGGGTCTCTGCTTTTTTTCTGATACTGGCATTTCTTTTAACAGAGAAACTCTACTTTTTGCCTATACACACAAAATACGCTCTTGCTTGGATCATCTGCTGTAAACCTTTTCACTAGTCTCTGTGTTTTTGTGATTTTTTTTTTGTTGAGTGTATATGTTGGTTTTTAACTGATTTTTATAGTTGCTTGGGTGTGTTCCCTTCCTACTTTTTCACCTTCACGACCTAGAGCTCATAAACTTTTGTTTTTAGTTTCCATCCTTCTGTCTTCCTTCCCTATCCTCCTCACTTTCTCAGTGTTTTATTTTCTGACATACATGTGTGGCTTAAAATTCTACCAAGTGAACAATTCAAATTTCCACTGAAGACCTCCCTCTTCATATACTTCAGTCTACCTTTCCTACAATACTTCTGGGATTTAGTTATACCAAAATTCTCCCAAAACTTTCTTATAACACTGTTTATCAACTGCAGCTGTCCTATCAGTTTCAAGGAGAACAACAAGATATGAAAGAGCTCTAATCCTTAGCTAGCCTTTCTACACAATACTGAATTAATGAAATAAACAACAAATTGAAGTTTCTCAGTCGAATGTGCTTGGGCCATATGCATGTACTGACTCCACTGCATTACTTTGGGCAACTGGACTTCGACATTTAAATCAATAACAAATTTCATGTTAGTCAAATCATAGGGAAAAATATAATTTTCTATTCAGTTGTATTACTCTCTCACATTAATGGGAGCAAAAGGAGAGTTCAGAGTTACACACACATACATGGATTCTTTTCCAGCCTCTTTGTATGGAAGATGACAAGGTCACACATGCAATTATATCAATTTTCATGTCTCTCTGTATGAATTCATACATTCCTCTTGCTTAACTTTCTTGCCTCACACTTGGGCATCTTCAGATTAATTAATTTCAGATAATACAATTCTCCTGTGACATATTCAGTGGAGAACACCTATTCAACAGCAAAGAATGAAAGAAAAATCTTGAAATTATACCTGTATGATTGTATCACACAACTACACTTAATATACTCTTCATCTAGAAATTACACATTCTTTCAAACTTCCATTTTGACTCTCATAGCAAATGGAGACGCTATTTCTAGCTAAAATTATATAATGCAATATATCTACCAATATCTCAGAGGTATGCCCATGTATAATGCAAGAATGTCTCAAGACGATATATCACAGATAAATGGAAAGTAATATTAACTGCACTTTCAAAACCAGCATAAATTATGTAACTGATTTTTGCAAAAATTAATCAAATGAATAGAGAACACTTTAGGCCAGTACACTTCAGCTATGCTATGCACAAGAAAATTATTCACCAGTCATTTATAGTTCTTCTAACTTAACTTCTTCAAGGACAACTCATTTGCCAGTTAGAAAACTAGCAAAATGGCTGTGTTCTCCAGAAGTCTTGACAGAATAGTCTTCCAGTTCAAAGGAAAAAATATGGAAGGACACACAGATATCCAGCACTGCATATATCTCAGTACATATCCTAGTATTCTGCTCAGGTTTTTTTGTAGTGAATCATAAAATGGTTAGAGTTGGAAGGGACCATAAAATCATCTAGCTCCAACCCCCCTGCCCTGGGCAGGGACACCTCCCACTAGACCAGGCTGCTCAAAGCCCCATCCAGCCTGGCCTTGAATGCTTCCAGGGATGGGGCATCCACAGCTTCTCTGAGCAACCTGTTCCTCACAGTAAAGAGTTGCTTCCTAATCTCAACCTCCTCTCTTTCAGTTAAAACCCATAACCCCTCAGTCCTACCACTACATTCTCTGATACAGAATCCCTCCTTATCTTTCCTGTAGCCCCCCTTTAGGTACTTGAAGTCCACTATAAGGTCTCCCCAGAGCCTTCTCTTTTTCAGGCGGAACAAGCTCAGCGCTCTCAGCCTCTCTTCATAAGAGAGGTGCTCCAGCCCCCCGGTCATCTTTGTAGTCATCCTCTGGACTTGCTAAGATTTTTCCCAAAGTTTCTGCTGATAAATTATTCCAATCTAATTGACCCAGTGACTTCTAGCTGACTTTTCTGAAATATTTAAGATTAAGGTATTTTTACATACAGCTTGATTATTTCTGTCTTTCTTTCCTCTATTTCCTGTAGAAAAACTACCAAAAATTAAGTCACCCTGTCACTATATCTATTACTTGTGGGCTTGCTCCACATCTTAGAATTTGCTGAGATTTTTCTCAGAGCAACACTGACTTTGTTTATATCCCTTTTTTGATTTTTTTTCCTCTTGTTTGTTTTGTTTCAAAATTACACAGCTTATAAAGTACTTTTTATTTCCTGTTATTCCCAATTCTTTTTCTGGTCAACGTAATTTTCTACTTTGCACATCACTCATTTCCCTCCAGAATTTAACAAGTATCTACATTCCTCTTGAGTTATGCATTGCAATTAATACCTTCTTTCTTTTCTCCTTAGTGCTGAGTATCTTGGAGACAGTCAATGAATCACTGCTTCAGTTCCGGTAGGACAAAATTACAGATAATTATTAAGTAAAACTTTTTGCAATATATGAATGCCTCAAAGGCAGAAAATTCTGGCTCCTCATATCCTTCTTCTTGTAGCTTAGCTATCCTTACAGCCGTTGAGCACAACTGTGTTGCATTTCAATTCTGACTGCATTGGAGGTATTTACTAAGACAAATTAAAGGGGAACTTCCTTTAGAATTGTCATGTAATTACAAAGTCAACAACTTCTGCTTACCCACTAATTACAGAAAATTGTATCTGATAGCTGCATAATTTGATCGTATTTGCAAATATTTGCTCTTGTCTTTAGTGCTGTTTGAAGGATATTTCAAGGCGTCTGCTCAATTCTTCTGAATTTAAACATATGCATAGTGTAAATAAAAGACACTATATGCCAACGGATTGCTTTTACACATCTGCCAATTTAATTTCCATTACATTCATTTTCTTCTAGATACAATTTCCTACAGTTCCATCTCTTTCAGCAGATGCACATGATCTGTTTTTACAATAGCGTGAAATGAGGGCCAAAACACTTCATCACACCAAAAAGTTGAATAATCCTGCATAATTTAGTCTTCTTTGGCCCACACAAATTGATTAGTTCAGACTTGCATATGCATGCCCCCATGCATGCACAAAACACAAGCTGCAGTGCCTTCAAACCACAGTTATGCGTCTAGGTAGGAGGGGGAAAATGTTTTTCCAAAGGAGAAAACCTAAACCACACCTATAGAATTCTATTTTGCATAGTTGCCGTTACATTAACACGTTACCCAAGAACTCGAGACCAACTAGAGCGGAGTCTAAATATAAGCCGTCACACTTGGTGATGTACATAAGTGAAAAAAGACCACTGTCATTGGCTTTCAAGGATTTTTGTTCTTCTTGAGAGTCTCATGGACTCATTCTTAAGTATTTAATTCCTAATCCTCATTCTACATGACAAGAAGAGCTATGCCTCTTATAACTGTAGCCTAGACAGAAGAAATGGGTTTAAAATTAACAGAATTAAATATTCTAAAAAAAAATAAAAATAAAATGCATTCCATTTGGATTTGTAATGGGACTTTGCTACATTACCATTTTAAAGGCCACAAACACATTTCATGAGAAATACTTGGTAGTTTTTCAAGCAATTCTTATACTGCATTTCAATCAGTAGAAATTTTTGAAAAGCATTTTATCTTATCACAGACAGTGCTGTCTCCTAGGACAGAACTTGAACATGGACTCATCTCAACTAAGAATTAATCCAGAGTATTAAATTATTAGAATTAGCCAGAATGCTGAAAAAGTGAAGTTTACATGGAAGAATATATGGAGTGAATATGAAAGAGGAATACAGAGTACAGCAGTGGGAAGGCACGTTCTAATCATTAATTCTACTAGGGTGGAGAAAATCAGAGCTGCCTTTATTTAAAAGTCACCATTTAGAATGTGTCAACTCAGACACACAAAGAACTATCAGAAGTAGTGAAATATTAGTATTCTGAGGCAAAAAAGCACCACTGAATTTAAGTGTTAACACTATAAGGTTAAGATGGTCTCTGTTTTGAATCTTTCCAGTTAATCTAAAGAAGTGTCATATGAGGACCAATGTTTAATCCTACAACTGTATTTGTTGCCTGCTATCTTTATAGGTAAAGGATCTACAATTATTGTCTTATCTTGTGTAATAAACAGCTCTTTATTGATATGAGCAAAGTAAACATCCTCATGAACAAATTGAGCTACACGATTATTATTGGTCACATTTTCCAGATTGAAAAGTAAATGTATGGAATTTACTCATTAATTTTTTTTTTTTTTTTTTTTTTTTTTTCTGCAGAGATCCTCCATGAGCAGCAATCCCTGGCCTTCTTAATTTGGCCTGGCATCTTAATCTACATAGACAAAGACATTTCTCCAAACTGGGTACAGAAAACCTGTACAAGTAATAAAATCTGCAAAGTAAGAACTAAAGATGTTGAGAAAGTAAAAAAGATGTAATGTAAAATCCTGCAGGAAATGTGGGAAGGGTGTCTGGTACCACTAGGATAATTCCATTGAATCAACAGCAGAAATGTCTGATAGAACCAGAATAGTCCTACATAATAAACAAGAGAGATGCCTGGCCGAACCAGAGCAAGCCCTGGTCCCAAATATAAGATCAACAATGTCAAGAACAAATGAGATTATCCCCTTTTGGGGACAGGAAAGGAACATAAAGCTCTTTAACAACAGAGGAAAGATGGGAAGCAGACAGATCACGTTGGTTCTGGCTTCTCTTGCACCTGGTGAGCTTTCAAGTCTGAACACCTTGATTTCATCAAGGAACATGGCCATCAGCATTAACTGCATGACAGTAGCTTCTGTGGTAGGTTATAAAGGATTTGACAGAGCAGTCAAATGAGAATTACAGCTACACTTTATACCACAGGAAAGCAGTCCTGTGGCAACAAGCACAGCCCCTGGGGCCAGGTGGGAATGGTCCTAGGTGGGAAGAGACCCTCCTTGGGGGTCCTCTGGCCTTGCCTTGGTCCCTGCTGAGCCAAGCACCATCCTGGACCCCTCCTGTCCTCACTCTTCTGCGCCTAAGCCTGCATCAGCACTTGGGGATGGCCAGGCTCTGGCTGACCTTGGCCAGTCTCTGGCCTGGCCCAGCTCAGCTCACCCAACCGGTTGGGGAGGGAGGACACTGCACTGCCCCGATGGCCCCATGGACACTGCCAGCCCTGGCCATCCTCACCTGTTCTGTGCTTTGACAAATATGCCCTTAAAGCATGCCTGGGAAAGAAGAGCAAAAAGAGAGACATGAATGATTTTTGGGGGGAGTTAACATAAGCTTAATTTTAAGACAGGGAGGAGCAGAAATGTACAGAAAAACTAAAGGAGGTATATTCAGATTTAGATTAAGTTTTTGGAAACTTATAGTAGGAGTAAGTGTCAATTAGATTACAGTGACGTTTCTTTTTCTTTAGTTTTGCTTTGTTTCTTTTTTTTTTTTTTTCAGCTGGCTCCCAAAAATAAATCATTATTCTCTGGGTAGAGATGTCAGCAGGTACAGAAAAGCTAGCCTCCTTGATTTGCTGTGTTGTTGTAGGTCCAAAAATATTCTGTTCTTAGCAGACATGATGGTATTTTCCTCTTTGAAGGCCACATACTGAATAAAGTTAATTCTGGGAATAGGGAAAACAGGCACTGTACATAAATGCATATACAGCGTATATATTCCTATGCATATATGTATGTAAGTGTAAATAAATAGGCCACTATACACCCTTGTATTGCTACTCAGTGTCTCCAGTAGGAGAAGAGATAGGAGATAAAGATGAACTATTTCTTCCTAAACTGTCAGCTGCTGAGCTGCTCATTCACATTTACTCTGCTGCACCCTGTTCCCTTTGTCCCTCAGCCTTTATCCAAGTTTCATATCTAGTATGCAAGTATCAGGCAATCTTAGAGATTACAAGGACAGGAGACAGCAAGGCTTCAGCTTTAGAAAAAGGTGATCTGGATTTAATGTCACTATGATGGATGAATCTTTTTGGGCTAGATGTGAAATTAAATTTATGGAAGCAGAAAGCCTCAGGCATTTCTGTTACACTTATATTATACTATGTGTAACATAACTAACACTGTGTTGCTAATGGGATCATTACATATTAAAAATAGATACTCCAGAATAAGCTGTAATAGCCTGGTTTAGTTTTGTGTGTATAAATAAATTTGTATTTTGCAGAACTGCCATCTCACAGCCCCTATGGCCCTCAGACCTAAAATGTGAAGCACTTAATTTTCTTTCCTGTTGCTGAAAATACTATGTTGACTTTAAGAACTTAAATCACTGCAACCATGTAAACTGAACATAAGATTTTCCTGTCTTTGAAAAAAATAATTTTTTTAAATGATAAAAAACCAAAACCCTTTTACAAGACATTTTTTAAAGCAAAATTGAATACATTTTAAGCAGCTGTCATTGTGCTAGTTTATTTCACAGTTGTAGTGAGCAGGGTAGACAAACCCTTTGCATTTAAAAAGAAAGCCCAAACATTTCAAGTCCAAATACTTAAAACCAATGTCATAAAGCCTCACTTGTATTCAGAAAAACTAAGTGGCCTTTCTCTGGACTGCTCTAACTTGGATAAGACATATATTTGGTAAATCTTAGCACAGCTGCCTTCACCACATTCACCACAATTAAAAACTAATGGCCACAGGCTATGACATACAGAATTATCATTAAAAGGGTAATCACTGTTTTAACAAGTACTGTCTCCCGATCTTAAAATTCTTTGTTCCACAGAAGGGCCATTAGAAATGTCACAGATGGCCACTATTTAGTCTCAGATACAACGCATCATTTTACATGTTTTGTAAAGAAGTACGACATCAACTAAAATCAAATTCCTATGTTGAACTATTACACACACATTTAAATTGCTATATTCTGAGTAACAGAAGAACTTGAAAACCTAACTTTAAAACATGCCTAGAAAATAGCATTTTATATTGCACTGATGGCAAAGCAACATATACACATAAAGGCTGCAGAAACTCCAGGTGTTTAGGTTCACAGACAGAAACTCCCTAGTACACAAAGATCAGAGAAGAGGGCGATAGTATGAGTTACAAGTACAAAATTCAAGGCACATAGCATAGATTATCTGTGGTTTCTAAATATGACACTAAAAGAGCAAATTTATTTGGCACTAAGAGTGAGAATTTAATTCCTTGTCCTTATAATGACTAAATTCATCAGTACAAATCCCTTCCATTATAGCGAAGGCATGTACTTTAGGAAAATAAATCAATTGAGTTTCTCAAAGTACTTCCTTTCATTGCTGATAAGAGGAGTTGAGATATAGAAGTCTAAAACCAAGGGACTTAATCCCACCATATGTGCTTAGATTTGCTTAAATTCTTGATACCCTGGAAAAAAAAAAAA
>VXBO01015124.1:112084-140294 GCA_013400135.1 Rhinoptilus africanus
AAAAAAGAAAAAAAGTACTTTGGATAGAAGTGCCTATCACTAGAAAAAGCAGTTGAGAGAGAGCTTTCATAGCACTCTTTCCTTGATTTAGACTTGATTGATAAGTTATCTGTCCTAACAGTATGAGCACTTTTGCCTTTCTTATCTGGTATTTACTACCTTTTTTTGTTTGACTGTACATGGCAGGCTCTAATAAATTGCTAATGAAAGGCAATGTTTCAAGCTGTGAAAGACTGGACATCGAATAAATTTGGGAAGCATGCTAATGCTTCTTTTTGACATCAGAACTCCTCAAACACAACCCTTCTGAAGAAAAAATGATGATTTGACAGACAGGTATTGTATTATAAATTCCATCATAATCTATTTTGCCAAGGAGTAATTCCGTCATTAAAGAAAATAAGGAGGAAGTAATAGTCTATTGTTAAATAAGTATTTGACATCACTTTATGTTGCAGTAAAGTGGAGAAAAAAATACCCAATCAGAAATTAAGTTATTTGAAGATGATGTACTATTTAGTATTACAGGAATTCTGACGCATTGTTTAGTGTTAGTGTTCACCTCATTTATTGGAAAACTTTTTTCAATCAATCAACATAAGTGTGTTGATCAACCGATAAATGGTGACAATAGGACAAAAAAAACAAACTCTGTTTGAGATTGCAGCAGGGAACAACAGTCATTTATAAACTTGTTCGCATTTCTTTTTAAAAGATCACATATAAACTTGTTTGCATTTCTTTTTAAAAGATCGCATTCAGTTTCCAGAGAATATGTACTTGTGAATTATATTGTGAACGCATTGGTGCCAAAACCCAAAAGCAGTTTACATCTATGCTCCTCTTACTTAAAAATAGGAACAGCAGAAAGCTGCTCTGAAAATAAATTTGGGCACTAGAGTAGAGGAAATTATTAAATCAATTATTTAAAAAGTACTTCTGGGATATTTCGTATATGAATTCTAAGTCATTATCTAAAGTCAAATCAGCACATTATGTTGGTATCACATATTAAATTCTTTAGGGAAGAAAAGAATTCCAGCAGTAGAATTTAGAATTTAACCACCAGGGTATTTTTCTTTTCTTCTCCTTTCTTTTTGGCTGTGCAGGGAGAGGTGAGGGGAAAAGAAAATCATAGAAACGTAATGGATGAGGAGAGAAAACAAAGGATAGGATACCACCACCACCAATAATAATAATATAAAACCTGAAACCTAGTAGCTATTTTGTATGACAATAAAAATTAAGGTAACATTTTTTAATCCAATCAGCATATCTGAGGAACAGGAACAATATGATTACCCTGTTCTGTCCACTCTCAAAGGAATATGAACCTGCACTGAACTTTTAATCAGTAAACAAATATACACTGTTTAGTGAGCAGACTAAAAAAATCATATTGAAATAGAAAATTATTAATTCTTCACATCCAACAGAACACCTATATTATAGTAGAGAAAAAGAATTTAACTTACCTATTTGCAGTAACAGTCAGGACATAATCAACGATATTCCAATTCAATGAAAGATGAACAAAGCCAGTTCATTTAAATTAAATGAAAAAATAAAAAAAAGAGGAGAGAAAAGAAAAATTAAAAATTACTATTCATAGTAATCTCTGCTCTTAGTTTCTATGAATAGCCAAATTTTTTCTTATGAAATTGTCTCCTACTTTAACATCTCTTGATCTTTAAAATCCTGATTTGTTCTAATTTGCAGTTGTCAAAAATGTGTCAAGTAGTGACATACACTTTACACAAGAATAACAACTTTTCTGTACCAACTATTCCATAAACTCCAGCTTGTTACCGAGCCATTAAGGCATTTGCATATATTTGTAACATTTTTTAGAATATTTACATTTTTTTAAATGAAAAATATAACTATTAAATATTTTTAAATCTTCAAAACAGAAACCGTACATTGCATGAAGAATGACAGTGAAGTCAACAGAAATCACAGGGCTCAAGAATATTTCCATTGTAATTTATTCTACTGTCAATTATTTTAGTTCCAACGCTCACATTTTCAATTACTGAGTCTTTAGTTCTTGGTCTATACAGAACTATGTGGTATAGTCCAGAACCAAGGCCTCAGAACCATTACAAAGCAGTTGTTAGAACTTGTGAATTTCTATTATTTATGATAAGGGATCAAATTAAATTAATTTTGAAAATAATCTTTTAATTTCATTATCTGACTCTAAAATAATCTCAAAGGTAGAGTAACAAAAACAATCATTATTATTCAAAGGAGAAATACATTTCAAGGTAAGGACTTCTTTATAACCTGAAATAGCAAATTCATGGTCTCGCATTCATAAACATGTTTCACCTTGTACAAAGTTTCAAGATATCTAGCTTTATTTTTAAATTGTAACGATCTAATCTTTAAAGCATCATATAATTGCCTTTCTCAAAGTAATTTTAAAGGTGTTAGTAGTTTAATACATCACTTGTCCACCCAAACACAAAGTATCAGTCTATGTGTCTACTCTTTTCTCTACATTATACGTTACTAAAGATGTCATGGGTATTGCTTCAAGAACACAATTCTTCATAAAGCACTTATTCATAGAGGTGCACTAGCTGCATAAAGCAACATTTCTCACAGAAGTCTATCAGATTTTGTCTACTACCGCTCCATCCTCACCCTTATCATAGGGAAAAACAAGCAGAAAAGTCAAGAACAGTCAAGCAGAAAAAAAAAGAACACTCAAGAAGAGTATACCTTGCTGTTTGCACATGTTTAAAGTTTGTTCATTCATATACATGCCCCTCCAGCAAAGTTTCTTACAGCAAGTTTGTGCTGCAGCCATGAATCTTTTTTAATATTTTTTTATTCCATCATCTGTTACTGTCCTATTAAACTGTCTTTATCTCAGCCCACAAGGGGGTTCCTTGTTCCTTTTCTCCCTCTTCTCTCCACCCTACTGTGGGAAAGGGCGGCAGGATGAGCAAGTGGCTCTGTGGCCCTACTTGCTGGCTGGGGTTAAACCATGACAGCTGGGAACGTTTCTTTACATTTTTGCTTGTACTTTCTGATGAATGAATCCACTCTACTGAGTTTTGTTTTGGTTTTTTTTTTAGATATAAATAGAAACATCTTTTCAACTTTATGCATAATTTCACTTAAAGTTTATATTTCTTTCACAGCCATTAAAAACACTAAATATTTTCTCTCTGTAATATCTTATCTTGAAAGAATTCCGTGTAGAAAAGCACTACGAGAGAGAGAGTATTGCTGTACAAGTATAGAGATACCTACGCATAAATTGCATTTAGATTTGATGAACACTCTGGCCAGGCAAACCTATAAAACAGCTTGGGAGATACAGAAATTCATTTAATATCTATGTTGAAATACACAGAAGATTTGCAATTTCTGCATTTATTTGGTTTTGAGGTTTTTTTTTTCACAGATTTGTTGTCATTAAAGCACTTGTTTGTATATATACTTGCCCAGACCTTTCTATACACCAAAGTGCAATAAGGGTACAGCTAATCCTGGTGCCCAAATGAGTTTAGTTAGAAAACTGTCAGCAGGTAATGACAACAGCAATTTCAAACATAAAGTACATTGTAGCTATTCAGACAAAAGACCCAAGACTGACCTCCCAGAAAAGGCCACAATATTTTAACACTGGTAACTGTCGCGGACAAGAGCTTTCCAAAAAAACACCCAAAACCATGGCTCCTGCAGCAATTTAGACCTTGCACACTCTACTCTAGACAACTCTGAAAGAGCACACACACACCATTCTCAGAAGTGTCTCTTGAGGCTCTATTTGCTTAATCTGTAGTCTTCTAACATAAATCACTCCTCGTTAGCTTGCAAAATAACAACCAAGAGGGGAGGATTAAGTATTTAAGTTAAATAGCATACATCACCCTACCCATTATGTTTTAAAGGAAAAAAAAAAAAAAAAAGAGTCCATTAATGAAGTTATCTGCGTGATAACATGCATGAAAACAGATCATTCAAAGACACATTTGACATGAAATGTAATGATTCACATGTTTTTCTATGTGCCCTTAAATAGATTCACAGGTTGCCAAACTGAAGGTGATTTATTGCATAGAAAACAGATGCCACTCCCCAAATGGATCGTTATTTCAGGAAACTTGAAAAGCCTGCTACTAAATAGCCAATAAGTTATCTCTGTCACTAGATGATGTCAACATTTTCGCTTATCTAACAACATTTCAAAAGTCACTAAGGCACAAATGAGTGACTGCAAAAGAACATGTCCAGAAATATGCAGTCATCCCTGACGAAGAGAATCTCTTTGCCACTTACAGTCATGTCACTGCAGCAGTAAACGTGAACCTTTCAACCATCCTTAAAAGTGACATTCACAATCACTCTAGTTGATAGCAGAACAGCATCTCAAGAAACATACAAATTCTTATTTTTACTTCAATAAACCATTTAGAATGGGATAATAAATATTTGATAGGATATCACAAAATAAATGTCTAAGATTATGTTGCAGCATTACTTAAACAACCATACTAATAATAAATCCATTAACAAAACATGAATAAAAAAATAATGCCACTCTATTTATCAGTCTTTGGCGGTGATTACCTCAGTAGAGCATCTTCCTCTAGCAAAAGCAGTTGCAGAATATGCTTGGTTCATTCTAGAAACTAAGCATTTTAATATGTTTCTGTGATAATATTTTCTCTTACTCTTCATAAATGCCTACCTTCTCTGCTCCTACTGTCAAACAACTGCTGGATCTTGACCAATTTATAAATATTTTCCATTCTCTATACTACCGGTTTTCTTCTTCCTTTTGTTTTCTTTTACGATGGCTGTATATGGTTCTGCACTTGCAGGCTTCCTCATAGGCTTCATTTTCTGAACTGTCTGTCATTTAAGCTTCCAATCGCTGTACTGAATAAATATGGTCCTGACTAAGTCTCATTTGGAGTACCAACTAGGAGAAAAAGTACTTATTTCTTTGGTAGACAGCAATAGTTTTCTTAATGGCATTAATAGAACAGCATCTTAAAAATACAGTTCTCATTTTATTACCATAGTACACAATATATAAACAATTCCCCTAGGACTAATGTTAAAATATTGTTCTCTAATAATTTCTGCATCTGATTAATACACAACACAAGACTCCAGACAGACATGCAACTTACCATGAAATTAGATAAAATGCAACAGATGAAGCAATTCAACTGTCCTACACCAATGGAGCACCACCCAATTCCATATGCACCCCTTTAAGGTCTTGCTTGTGTTCCTAGACTTTTAGTCTGAATGACCCTTTAGTGTAATGAATGTGGCACTTAGGGATATGGTTTGGTAGTGGACTTAGTAGTGTTAGGTTAACAGTTGCATTCAATGATCTTAAGTATCTTTTCCAATCTAAATGATTCTATGAAAATACTTCTCTTACTTCAGGCAGGGAAGCAAACACCAAAATAAGACAACTGTCCTTGGTCTTGTTCAAAGGGACATATAAGCTTTTTTCCACTTAATAAAAATGAAAGTGAATGCACAACCACAACTGGAAAAAGAGGTAGACTCCTTCTCATTTAACTCCATTTGGCCACCTATTTCACTCTTGGTTCAACGCATCCATGCTTGAACTGTCTGTGAAGCTTCCTGATGCCAGTATGGATCAGGCTGTCTGGGCTCAAGGCAGTAACCGGGAAATATAAAACGAAGTTTCTTCAGATTGAAAAAGTACTCATATTATCAACACATTTTGAAATAGGTCTTCTCCCTGCCCCCCAATCACTTGGACTCCTGAAATGAAAGTGGCGAGTCTTGCGTTGAATCCAATGTATTCTGAATGAATTAACGCCATTTCTGTGTTAAACCTCCAACAGAGGTTAGGCTTTTCTTTTCAATCTCCAAATCACAAAAGAAACAGAACAGGCAATCAGATTGCTTCTGAGTATAGATGGGAAAGACTAGGTAAAGTGTTAAGCATTCTTTGCTTCAAAACATGCATCGCTTTTAGACATCAAGGGTGAGGTTGAGTTTAGGGTTAGCATTGGAGAGCTGAAGTTTGGGTAGACTCTGACAAACTGAACACTGCCTACTTAGTACTTTCCAACTCCCTCTCATTTAACAAAGCTAATAAAAAAATCTAATTAACCTTCTAATTCCCATCAAACTGTCATAAATTTAAATTTCACTGTATCAACAACATTTAAGTAGGTAATACTTTCTGAAACATATTTAATGTTGTACTCCTTCATGCCCCATTGACTTTTTCTATTTTCATTATTCTATCCTCATAAAATTTTACAAAAGAGAATCACAGGTTTACAACATTAAGCCATTAACATTTTCAAATGGTATTACATTATTTGCATACCCTTAATAGTGAGCAATTTCCTCCTCTCAGAAGGCCTTATACAGAGAAGCTGCACAGGCAGCTGTATAGCGAATGCACGTGAAGAATGCTATAAACAGAACAAGATTTTAAAAAGGTAAAATGGAGGATTTCCAATTCTACCTGGTAAACTGAGGCATAAAGAAGAAAAGTATCTTGTCCAAGAGCTCAAAAGAACTTCTTGACACAGCAAGGAATAGAGCTTAACCATCCGTAACACACAATGACCAAAACCAATTCATAAGTAATTTATCCTGAGCTCTCCTTTCATCTCACTGTCCTCCTAACAGGCTTTGGTTTTGGTTCAGAGCCAATTTAAGACTTCTTAGATAAGGCAGAATTCATTTTCTGCAGGAATGTATTGGCTCTTGCAGGGGTTTGCAGAAGCCATAGATTTTTTTGTAAGAACATGGATGTGTGTCTTATCCCAGCTTCCCATTATAGGATGCCTTTTGTCTTTTCTGTACAGGACCACTCCTCTTCAGACTGTTCTTAAACTCACAGGCATTCTCTCTCTTCTGCCTAACATAGCTACAAAACCTTCTCCTTGGCTAGTACGCATCCTTAGGTTCTGGAGATGGGGAAAGGTAGGATACACAGAAAGCCTCTAACACTCTTCCTTCTGTAGAGAAGTGACCCTAGAAACCAACATAAATAGCCCTGATTTTCAAGACTAATTGCTTCTCTAATTGTATAAGTAGCTCCCAGCGCTAACCACTGCCTCATGCACACCAGGAAAATCAATCTTCATTTCCCTGTTCCAGGTGAAATAAAGACTCTAACCCACAATTGCCAACTCTTCTTACACTAAAATCCACTGGTTTAATTTACAGGGAACTGCAGCCTTCTAAAATAGAGTTTGAAAGACAAGATAGGTATGGCTATTCCAAAGACTACAGAATAAAAAAAAACAAAACAAAACAACAAAAACCAAAAAATAAATCAAAACCAAGCAAACAAAAAAACCCCCACAAAGCAGAATAAACACCCTCTAAGTGTTTCAGGAGTGGTGCTGAAAATTGCATTTTTTCTGACAGAATCTGATCAGAAAATAAGTGACTGAAACAAAAGGGTTCACAACACTTCTAACATAACAAAGCTTCTTCAGACTTTATCCTATGATTCTACTTGCACTTCAGGAATTAAATAAAAGCCATTCAGCCAAAAGGTTCTTCTTTGGAAAATCACATGTATAAAGTTTAGAAATACATAAAATTCAAGCTGGCATTTCATGTGGCTCGACAGGTATATAGTCAAACCTGTGTAACCCCCACCTCCATTCCCCTAAATCCAGCAATTGCTTGCAAACGCTTATGAACTGCAGAAATTACTCTAGCTTCCTTCCTTGTATGCTGGATTAGCAGCACCGTTTAAAACATACACCAAGTTACACGACTTGCTTGGCAAAAGAAGTAACAAGTCTCTTCTCTAAGTATATCAGTTTCCTGACACATTATTTGATAGACTCCATATTTACGCAGCTCTTTGATAATGGTGGAGCAAAAGAAAAAAAAAAAAAAAAGAGATGCTTAACATACTGAGAGAGAACAGCTGTAATACATGGAGCTCTGCCTAGAAATGGGTGATCAGCCAACTGAAAGTCCGTGGGTGAGGATTAAAGAGAAGCCAGGAAAGGGTGACACCGTAGTCGGTGTCTGCTATAAGCCACTTAACCAGGAAGAACAAGGGATGAGCCCCCCTACAGGCCCTGGTCCTCCTGGAGGACTTCAGCCACCCCACTGTCTGCGGAGGGACAACACAGCAGGTCCAGGGGGTACCTGCACAGCACTGATGACAACTTCCTGACGCAAATAACAGGCCAATGAGAAGAGGTTCTCTGCTAGGCCTTAACAAGAGAGAAACAATGGTGTGTAGGGTTAGTCCTGGCTTAAGTAGGTAGAGTATGGGTTGGTAGGAAACATGGAACTCTTGGTTACACTCACATTTCAGAATGTGTCTCCTCCCTCAGGCAGCAAAAGAGCTTCTCTGTTAGACGTTATACAAGCTAAGAACAAAATTGTTTTATTTTCATTATAGATTCTTCCTAAAGATATCTGGCATATCAAATATTTGTGGCAATTTATTTATTAAGCAAGAACTTCAGTGAGCTAGAACCCTTGATTTCACACTTTGCAAGGGTTCCACTTTGTGCTAAGTGCACAAAAAAAGGTGCCAAAAGCAACTACTGCAGCTTTAGTTTGCTCTGCACAGCTCTAATTTCGATCACAGTATTAATAGAATATTTTGAATAACCCCACCAAGTAAGCATACTGCTGTCCCTATAATCCAACACAAGGTTTCACAGCTCTTGATAAAGTGGAATTTAAATGCTATTAAATGCATTCCAGGCAATCAGCTCCTAGCCACTCATCCTGGTTAAGCTGACAATCCTATTTTCTGAATTCTGATAAAGTAGAGCCACCTCTAATACTCTTCATTTGCACAAAACCAAAACCACCTTGGTGTTAGCAACCTGCATTTCCTGATAGTGACTGCTGATGCATTCTCCAATGGTGGTCCCCAAAAAAAGCATAAAACTATGGAAGCTAGTATTTGCTCATCCTAAAGTTGTAAAAAAAAAAAAAAAACACCCCAAAAAAACCCCACAAAACAACAAACTTCCACCCCTTCACGCTAAGTGTCCAGAAAAGCCAGTTGTGTTTCGTGGGACTTCCTATAACAGGGATCAAAGGGGTAAGCTTGGTTAACTTTGACAAACATAACAAAATAAACTTTCGGTGAATGTGTGTGTGTATATGTGTATAAGACTTTAATTTCCAGGGTAATATTGCAAGAGCAAAGTATATTGAAAAAATGACCTTTCTTTTCTAAAAAATAAAAAGATATGTCTTTTATTTACGTTTTGCTGAGTACAGTATCTGTCTTTTACATGCACATGAAGGTTAAAATACATAAAAGAAGTGATAATCACATACAATTGGGCCACTATAAAAACACATGGTAATTGGACAGTTTTCTGTGAACTGTGATTCTGTATTTAGACACTGTTATATTCTAAGCATTTTCTATTTGCTGCTGTTCTAAGCACAAACTGAACCTAGCTTTTAAAAACCTTTCAGCTCATTAATTGTATTAGTGAAAACCAGGAAGCTGGCCTAAAGGTTCACACATCCCTGTATGCATGCAGACCAAAATGCAATGAACTGTACATAAACAAAGCATACTACTTGGTGCACTTCAAAAATTATCTTGAGCTGATTAGCAATTTTATTTAACTTTCAGAATATAAGGTCTTTTTAATATTAAAAAATACTCCAAACCAAACAACAGACAAAAAAACCCCAAAAACCCCCAAAACAGAACAAAAAACCAACTAGAACATTTATGTAACTATCTATGTATACCTGAACAACATTCAAAGCTACAAATATTTTAAGCTGCACATTTACTTTGGCTATCTTAATTATAATAAATAGTGATTACTTTTTATCAGCTACATTGTCTAATGTAAGGATATCTACTTTTTATACATGAATGAAAAGACTTCCTTTGTATTTCTTTGGCGTATTAATTTATAAATGAACTAATTCTGAAATAAGTATGCATTTTATTTTTCTACTTCATAACTGAAAAGACTGGTTTTGTTTGACCTACCAACACTGAATCAAGATCTTCTGACAGCAGTAGAACAAAGTCCACACTGTGTTGCCAGTCTTACAACATGCACAAGGTACATATAAATACCTCATCAATGTATAGGAGTCATAGATCCTGAAAGATAAGACAGAGATCTCCTTCGAACTCTGTTGTGTGTGAGAAGATACCCTTTGCATTTCTTGGATTGATTTGAACCCGCTGTCTTCATCTTCTTGGAAAGAGTTCTAATCACTAGAATGTTATATAAAAGTGAAGTACTAAAATCCACACCTTCACTTGAGCCTTAGAGAAAAGCTGTCACACTTTGGTTGTTGGTTGAGTGCTCCTAAGTGTGTGTGCACAGGCGTACCCAGCTCCTGACACACTTAGGGGATTACCTGTCTGGGCGACTTAACAAAACTTAACTTGAAAAAACACTTCTAGAACCCATTGTGCCTTGGATGGGCAACAGTTTAAACTAGTCTAGATGTGCACAAAACACATAATTTGGTAAATTTTAAAGTTGCAACATATTTAGTAGGTGCATGCACCTGCATGATTGCTTGTAGCAGTTTGACAGGTAAGTACAAACCCATGTGCAAGAGCTTGATCCCCTTTGAGGTAGATCAATTGCAATCTAAGCAAGGAGACTACAAACAAGAAAGGAGTAAGACGAACCTCCAAATAAGATAAAGAAGGGCAAGTTTCAAAACATGCCAGTTAAAACTTTAGCTCTGATTACCTAGCTCTAAAAGAAGGCAGGCCCAGATTTCTCTCACATTTATTGAGAACAAACTGGTTTATGGACCTACAGGAGTTTTGCTTGGCTTACAAATTCTCAATGCCCATTGCTCAGAAAAGACCTAGAAACAACAGACTGATTTTTTTTTTTTTTCCTATGTATGAACACCTGTGTACTGGTCAAAATTTTATGATTGTCACTTGCAATCATACTGAGGAAACTTAATTTTTAAAATTCAGATTTTGTGATGATATACACGTGGTTTGATTTGCATGAGACAAAGAAATAACTGTTGGAGGAGATGTAGAGAGGACAATGCGATGTATAATTTATAAATTAAACACATTTGCTTATTTATTTCACTTCACCAAGGGTGTTATGTTTCTATTTGTGCAAAACAATTATATATGCCAAAGAAATACTCTTCTAAGGACTGCAGTATTAAGTTAACTCATTACATGCTTTTAAATTTCTCTTCTGTCTCATTTTTTCCCGCACAATGAATAGATGTCATTGAAGACTAGAAAGTACCCTGGCTACCTCTGCAAATGTAATCAGGGATGCAAGATAGATCTGAGCTCGTTAATTTCTTAGACATAAGAAAAACCCAGTACAGTGGATAATCAAACCTACAATCAGCCATTGGACCATTCTCTCCTGGACTTCAGCTGTGTACAGCAACTTCAGAAGAAATACAAGGATGATGAGGGTAGCCTAATTGGAAAACAAAAGGTTTTAAAATGGCAGTATAGCTGGTTATGGGTCAAGTAGTCTCATCTGCCTGTTTTCATATAGTTGCATTTACCAGCAAATGAAAACAGAATAATTACCTAGGTAAATGGCAAGGTTTGAAAAACATCATCCTAGGGAGAAATAAACTCCACAAATGTCTACATGTATTAACTTAAAAGCAAGACAGAAAAGCATAGTCAGTGAAACAATCAGCTACATTTCATTCTATGCTAATTTAACATAATGTGGTGATTCAAAAATAATGTTTTGTTTGTTTTTCACCATCATTAAATCACACAACTATTATGTATAATTTTATTCAGTGGCACAAACGAAAGAGAGAAAAGGCATGTGGTAATTGCTAATATTATCATAACAGCTAAGGACAGGCTAATCAATCAATTCCTTCTTTATTTTCTCTTTCATCCCCTAAACCCAACACTGCAATGCCTTTTAGGGACAAAATTAATTGTTTTACATTTGTCACTGAGTAAATAAGCCACTGATCCTTTGATTATTAAAAGATCTTCAGTGTCTTAGGTTAGGTTTTGTTCTGCTTCTCCCTTTTTTCCTTTCTTTCTGTCAGTAATGAACATTTTTTCAGAAGGGAAAGGGATTCGTTCTTCTCCTCTATCAGAAATTCCATGTACAGTTATGTATTAACTTCAGCAGACAGATTAGGGCACTAAATTATCTCTTAAATTGTTAACAGCCCAGTGATGATCTCCTGCATGAGGATGACTTTTACTACTCTTGCTAATGATCCACCACAGCCATAAACAGACTAAATATTGGTCCTGGATTTATTTATTTTTCCCCTCAAAGGAAAACAGAAACCAAAAAAATTTAGGCACAACAAGTGTCTCTGTGTGTGTGTGTGCATGTGTGCATGTGTGTGATTACTCCCAGGATGTCTCTTAAAGAATTCTTATGCATCTCTGTACTTCACTTCATTTAATAAAATGCTTGCAATTATAATCAACCAATAGTACTCTTAATTCCAGTAGTGACTAGTTGAAAAACTCTCCCAGCAAGTTACTCTGTATTCAGATAATAAAATAATCTTTAGCAAAATGAAGAGAGTAAACATCTTCCTTTTTCCACCTACAAAATTGAGATTCAATTCCTATATATTCTATTCCCATTTTCTTATTCCTAGCCTTTTCCATTTTAGTTGAATATAACTTCCTTGTCAGTCTGCCAATCCTCACTAGCCAAAGCACTTTCACACATTTTTCTAATCCATATGATTTTTTTAAACTGTCTTCTCACTTTGTGTGTGGTTTTAGTGCTATAAAAACAAATTAAATCTTAAGAGAAGCACTGCATTTTAAGACTTCTGTATACGATAGAATTGCTGCTATTTTTAATCAAACAAGAATTGTTTCTGTCCTATAACACCTGATTTTAATAAAGTAAAACATAAATAACTTTTAGGCAACACAAGACAAATACTAAATAAAAAAATCTTCATTTTATTATTAGGAAAAATATTTTTTCCTAACAGAACAGTTAATTATGTAGATATTATTTCTACTAACAGATTAAGCTGACTGCTGAACATAGTAAACAATTCCTCAGGTGTTGTCCAGTATTATTAGCCCCTCTATAGTACAGACAGATTTAAGGAGCTATTTAATTTTAGCATGTGAATTTAAGTAAGATATCAAAAATTGCTACATTGCATTTCTCTAGCAAGACCATCCCATAAGGAACATTAAATTGTTTTGTTCCTAACACCATGTTTCTTAAAACAGTATCTTTCTAAAGTACCTATTTCTTCTTCACTTAGAGCCTCAAAGAGAAAAGAATACACAACATTGTTATCATGGTTTGGGATGGACTGGCCACCAAAACGAACAAAATATATGATAATGAATGAAAAATACAAAATTTAAGATTTTGCTTTATGACTGCAGAAAAAGTAGAGACATGAATTAGAATTTATAATGCAACATTTGAGAAAAAATGATTTGTGGTATTTGTTTTCCCCCCCAGTGGAATTTATACCTCTAATTGTATGGATAAGTGAGGCTATCCCAGCATGCTGCTCACCCTGTGTGCGTAAAGAGAGCTTGAAGCCAGTTTAGGGAGACACTGCTGCCAAGGAGTGCTCCCGCATCACATCCCAGGCTGAACCTGAGGTCCCTAATTTTGCTGAAAGCTCAGCCATTCCTTTTCTTTTCAAAGTCTTTCTAAACACAAAGCTTCTAGATGCTATTTCTTCATGCTTCAGATTTTTCAAAATATCACAGGGAAATATGGATACATGTCGCTCAGTGTATCCTGTCAGAACCAGGAAAAAAAGCACAACTTCGTAGAAAACTAGAATAAAAAAAAAATAGAGGTTGAGCAGAGGAACTGAGCAATTCTGTTTCATGGGTGGGATAAGAGAATAAAATACATAAGAGTCAAATAGAAAATTCAAGGAAAAGTGGAATACAATTTTCAAATCTGCAAATAACGACCAATTGCATAGAAACTAATTTTGAATTTATTTTTATATTTTTAGCATATTGTGGAATAATCTTTATAAAACTTACCTTGCATTTTTTATTTTGTTGAAGTGTAAGTCACAAACGCTGTACTGCAAAATCTTAACTTTGTTATGTTTACTACTTTAATGGATTACCTCCAAGACTGAGAAAAAAATAGGTTTTGCAGTAGTTATTCTTTTATGGCTGTTCAGTAGATAAAAAATGATGTAACTAAGAAGAAAGCATGCCAAATTATTACACTTCTGATTTGCTTTAGACTTCTGCATACTATTTTACATACAAAGTCTTTAAAATGACAATAATGATCAGCAGGAAATCAAGAAATCTATCCATTAGGCCAGTTTCTACCCATCTAATTTTGCTTAGGAAACAGACTTGTTCAGTTCATATGACAAACCATGTCACCAAAACAGATCCAGATACATTAGGAAAGTGCTACCCTGCTAACTAAATTTCATAAAACTGTCTTAGCACAGAACCACCAGGAAGAGATGAACCAGGAAATATTCCACGTCAGCCATAGAACAGGAAGATTTTCTTTACGTGGAAGACAATCAAAATCTGTCACAAATACAGAAGCAGCTAACACGAAAAAACAGCTTATAACTAACATAAATGCTTCCTGGCAAAAAGTGTTAGCAATGACTGGGAGATCGAGCAGGTGATAATATCTTCCAGTCATTTCTAGTTTTCAGGAGGATCACTTTCCTTTTTTTTTTTTCCCCCTTTCCCCCAAAAGGCTCAGACTACAGAATACATTCCATTTATTCTTGGAAATTAACAACAGATGCAACGTTTCTTAGTGCATGCCTTTTCTTTCTTTGATAATTTGTGAATTATTTGCTGATGTGATTAGACACTTGGAAAAAAAATACTACCCCCTATCATCTTGAATTCCCAAGTTCTTCATCAGCCTGTGGAACCACCACCATCGGAGCTCTTTCTGAATAGGTTAGACATGTGTTGATGTATGTGTGTTAGGCAGGAATGCTGTGATCTTGTAAGGAAGGAATATTGTCTGGCGTTCACTTGTTTGGGTCCTTTCTAGTTTTTTAGAGGGATTGTGGTTTTTTATCTTTGTTTGTTTCAGGATTTTTTTAAGAGTATTCCAATGAAATAGCAGTAGACAAGAGATAATGACTATGAAAACTAAGTAATCACAAGTCAGCTAAAATGGGTCTTAGGATACAAGCTTGAACTCACTGAAATACTCAACCAAATATTAAATTTAAAACATGTTTAAGCTATAAGAAAATAAGGTTCTTTTGCATACTAAATTCCCTACCCACCATAGGGCAGCCAGGGTATTACTATCCAGCGTTTGATTTAAATTTAGGTGGTTCTATGTTTTGCTTTGTCTCCTTTTCAAAATATTTTTATGTCTGGGCATGGGTTTTTTGGACATTTTTAAGGATACTTTTATGTATCTTCACCATGTTTTGAGGCTCTGTTATTCCACTAACAACTGCATGAAATAAGACCAGACTGCAAATGGATACCTTTGCTATGAGACCCAAACTCTTTTAAATCTGAGGAATTCCATACCTTTGAACAAATTTCATTCAATAAAAAGCACATTACTCTGATTATCATGAGTATGACTAAGTCAGAATCAGTATACAGAATTGAATATTTTAAAAATAGTTTGGCCTTCGGTATGTTAATTTGATTAACTATCATCAAGGAAGCAAAAAGCATCTTCATACTGCTTCAAAAAACCCGAAGATCTGAGAAATGAAAGAAATTATGAACTCTAAAAAATTTCACAAGCTCTTTAAGAGAATTAAAGCAAAAGAGAGATAGAGCAGAGAAATAGCAGAAGCAAAAAAGGAAGCAGTGCTAGTTATCAGTTATAATAATTATCTTGAAACTCCCTTTCCAATAAACATTGAAATTCCTTTTCTATTCTTCATCTCTTTTCTAAAGCATCCTGCATAAAAATCCATCACCAAACAAAATGCTTAGTAATTTAGGAGTTGCAAAAAAGGGCAATAATCATATTTAATGTATGCCAGAAACTGTGAAAAGTGGTTAAACAATCAACTAGTAATAATACTTAACTCATGGTGATGTGTCCTAGACCACACAGTATGTTTTGCTTATAACAATCCCAGAGCAGCCTAACTTCTCAACAACACTTACAGGATTTCTCCTGGAACTGAAAGACAGACATCAAATTTGCTACAATCTGTTCAAAACAGCTGTTCTTGAATATAACCTTGGATGTCTGGTACAATCACCAGGGAAAACAATCAAGGGCTACAATCCAAGGGCACGCTTTCAGTAGGACCTTACGTATTATGGCCAAATTTTGTGGAAGCACCATCTGTTCAGACAACAGAGAACACAATTTTGGTTTGTTTGTTTACTGTTTGGTCCCCTCCAGGTCTCAGCTTAATGTTTTCTTGACCTGTGACACTGCAATATGACTCTGGATTTGCAACGAATGCACCACATACAATAGGGAACGATGTTTTCTTCTTCCAAGAGTTTTGCATTACCTAGCTCATAGTAGGGAGCAATACTACAAATTAGACTGCAAACACACTAAAAGTTACTTATAATGTAAAGCATAGGGATTTTTCATTGTGCAAATCCCATTAATGAAATCCACTCAAATAAGTCCCCTAGCATGTTCCTTAAAATTAATGCTAAAGCATTATTTATAACTACATATCCTTTTCAAAAGCCCAATAATTACCAGACTTTAATGACATCTCTTTAGAGACTAAGGACATACAAAACATATAAACCTAAAATAATTGTTTGGCTGGAAGCCTGGTTAAACCACAATTCTGTGAGTGAAAATTAATCTTACAGATGAAAAATACCCTTTTTTCATGGTGCAGTTAAATTCATTGTAAAACTCGGGTTGTACTTTGAAGTCAGCAATTTGTAAAAGCATTTTCCTTCTTCAAAAGTAAAACAAAAAGCAATAAAATGATTACCATTCAAACTAGCTGACATCTTTCTTACAATGTTGAAATAAAATTACTTTTTTGAACAAATCCTTGTAAGAACCTGCATGGAAGCAGGAAAAAAAATGACATACTGTGGAACTGATGTTAATTTAAGATTTATAGAAAGAACCATTTTAAAAGACACATATACACAATTAGTGAAAATAACAGAGGTACCCTGTTTCAAGAGTTAAGGTGTCAGGACCAGGCAGGGGGGGTGAAAAAAAAAAGGAAAAAAGAAAATGTGCCATTCTAGCAGTAAGTGAAATTCCACCATTTCCAAGGAAAATAACAAGTGACTAAGGCATCAATCACCTGGACAGATTATTAGCAGCACACTTAAAAAATACATTTAAATGGCTACAGTGTTTGGTCACTAACACTCAGCAAAACTCCTATGGAAAACAATCATGGAATCATGGAATCATGGAATCATGGAATCATGGAATCATGGAATCATGGAATCATGGAATCATGGAATCATAGGGTTGGAAGGGACCTCGAAAGATCATCTAGTCCAGCCCCCCTGCCAGAGCAGGGTCACCTAGAGCACATCACCCAGGAACGCGTCCAGGCGGGTTTTGGACGTCTCCAGTGAAGGAGACTCCACAACCTCTCTGGGCAGCCTGTTCCAGTGCTCTGTCACTCTCACAGTAAAAAACTTCTTCCTGATATTCCTCTTGAATCTCCTATGCTCCAATTTGCATCCATTACTCCTTGTCCTATCACTGGTCATCACTGAAAACAACTTCACTCCATCTTCCTGACACTCCCCCTTTACGTATTTGAAGACATTGATGCTTTGTTGTTGTGGGGTTTTTTTCCTGGGAAAAGTATTTATTTTATTTTCCCATATCCAGTGGTTTCTGACACTCCAAGTTATTGTACCACACTAAGAGACAGATCTACGAGTCGAAAATCAAACTCATGTCCGGGGGAAAAAAAAAAAAAAAGAAAGAAACTAAGGGAAAACCTTTAACTATTTTTTCTTCAAATTTAAGTATCCCAGGAATAAGCATCCTAAGGCTGCTATTCTTAAGTGAGAATTCTGCAGTTTTGATTTTCTGGGGGACTTTCATGGCAACACCATCAAGACATGCTTATTTTCAAGTAGACTTTTTAATTTTGTGACAATTTGTCTAATAAAACTGTAGCTCTGATAACATCGGTAGGATACACAAATCATACTAAATTTTATGAAGTACCTATTTGCTAATAAAGCACTGCATTTTAAAGTATGGAAGTTATACTACAGTCACAGAAAAATCAGGATATTTGCATGGCAAGAGGTGATGCTAGACAGTCTAAAGAAATAAGGCAAATAAGAGTGAAAGAAGGATTAGCATCTCCAGTGTAGGGATGAGGAAGCAGGCAACAAAGAGAGTATGTTATACTGATGTTTGCTTCCATACAGTCTAACAGTCCTGTAACCAAACAGGTTTTATCCAAATACCTTGCTCAGGAAGAATTGTTTCATTTTTTGTCTATAACATTAAAAAATATTAATACGAACTCATTAAACTCAAGTTTTATTAGAAGAGTCATGATATCATAGGAATAACTGAAACATGGTGAGGCAACTCACATGACTGGAAGATCACAATGGATGGCTATTGGCCGTTTTGTAAAGGCAGGCAGGGAAGTAGAGGAGGAGTTCACTCTACGTTAGGGAAAACCTTGAATGTATATAAATCAACTACAGTGACTGTGGAAGCCCTATCAAATGCCTCTGGGTCAAGATCAGAGGGTTCATCTCCAAAGGGAATCTTACAGTAAGCATCTGCTACTGACCTCCAAACCAAGACGAGAAGGCCAACACAGCAATATTTGTGTGGTCAACAGAATCTGGTTATTACGACTTACTTCAACTACCCAGACATTTGTTGGAAGAACAACACAGTAACTCACATGTTATTCATCAAGTTCCTGCAACACGTAAAGAACTGCTTCCTCATACAAATGCTAGATGTGCCAAGCAGGAACGCATCACTGCTTCACTTGCTACTCACAGACCATGAAGATCTGGTTTGTAGTATCTCCGTTAGTGATAGCCTTGGCTGCAGCAATAACAGTATCATGGAGTTTTGGATCCTGCTGAGCACACTGAAGGTTAGTACTAAAACAAAGGGTTTAGTTTTTAGAAGAGCAAACTTCAGCTTGCTCTCCTGGAAGTGTAAAAATAGTTCATCCCCTTTAAAGGGGAGGAAAGTAGACAGAGCAAGAGACACCCTTGGCTTAACTGCAAGCTTCTGAGTCTACTAAAACCCAAAAGAGAAGCACACCAGAGATGGAAAAGTGGGTGAATACCCATTGAGAATTACGAGGGCATTGCCAGGGATGCAGTTAGAAAAGCAAAAACTAGGTTCTAATTGCAATTGGCCAGAGACATCAAAAACTACAAAAAACGCCTTCTTCAGGTACGTAAACAACAAACAGAAACAGAAGGAAAATACTGGCCCACTGTTAAACAGGAGAGGTGAATGAGTCACCAACAATGCTGAAAAGGCAGAGGTCCTCAACATTTTCTTCAGCTCTGTTTTTATCAACACTATCTAGATCTAGAACTATTGTATACATTTGTAAAAATAAGAAAAGATTAAAAACACTGAGAAACACACAACTATGTACTACCTCTTCTTGAGTTTTAGCTGTTCTAATATCCATGAAAGCCTCAAGTTAAAAAGCTTATGTTGGGTTCTTACCACAGGTAGGCCAATTGACTTCAGCTAGTCAATCAATGCCGTAAGACACAGAAGACTTCATCACATGAGTAACTTCTACCAATTTAATGTACCAAAATAATTTAATTTTCCATCAAATCTGACATGAACAGAAAATTATGGGTGAGGCTCAGAAATAAGGCAGAAAACTGTTTTCCTGCCATAATCATACTGAAAAGAGTTGAATGAGTTACAAAAGCAGCTGCGGTATCCAAATTGAGAATATTAATAACTGCAAACACACAGAGAATAATTTATAAAGGTGTCTATCTGAAAACTTTGTAAAATGTGAAGCATTACATTTTTACCTTTGAATTCAAGACCCCACTGCAGTATAATCTCATAGATACACATCCGGTTTGCTTTTTTCTAGCTTCAATGTCTCAGGTATCAACAATTAAAACTATGCAGTATGAAGTATATGGCATTTAGTAATACAAACACTCAACGTCACACCAACATGCTGAAGGGCAGACATTTTTTTAGTAGGATATTTTACATATTGTGCTGCACAGAACTGTGCATCATCTATTTCTACTATTGGTTTTACTATTCACATAACATTTTCTATATGCAAATGTGTATGTATTCTTACAGGCAGAACTTCAATATTTCAGTATTTCAGCCCTTCTTAGGTTAATGCACCTATGTCAAGACAATGTAATGTAGACAGCATCATTTTCCATTTTAGTGGGAAAAACATCAGTGACTTGAGCTATATGATCCCCATAAAACTGAAGGAAAACTGAGCGTGTACCTGAAAAGACCATGGAGGGAGAGACACCGACAGACAGACATCTTTGGGTGAAGAAAAAATCCTAACAGAAACTTAATCCAAGAAATACTGAAAAGCTGTGTTAGCAAATAGAAGGAACAGTTTAGGAAACATTTAAACACCCACCACTTTTGGTTACGGATACGTGCTGGTGCACCCGGTTTTCTCTCTCTCCATTAATATTGCATGCTGTGGTTGAGTCATGTGACAACCACAGCTTTTCTGTGGCTCATTTCATCCACAATCGTTCACACAAAAGCTAGATTTGGCCTCATATGAGACTGCAGCTACAAAGTTTGCGTAGCTCATAACATATGTTTAAAACTAGTATAACAACTGAATTACAGAAGAATACCTTACCTCTATTTTAGTGTTTCATTCTCAGTTTTAAAAATTCCTGCTCAAAAGATTTGTATAACTATAGTGATAACTTCCTACTAGACATGACTTTTTAACCATTCATTCAACTGGCAGACACACATAATATGCTATTTGCGCTTTTCCATCTTGACAGCCTCTCTCCTTACTATAGGAAACCATCACTTTCATATACACACTTAGACTAATTTGTAAACAATGTAAAATATTAGTATCATCTCTCATATGATTTGGGTCTGAGACACAAAGTAATTACTTGCTGCAATCCTACCATTAATACAAGTTCCAGATACATTTCAGAAAATCTGAGGCACATATTTCTAGTTCTAATTTTACTTTGAGTAACTCTTCCAGGATAAGTAGAAAACAGTTTGCCTTATTGAAGAGAATTAAACCCAAAGCTCAGTCCTACCTTGGTCTTACATTTTTTCTGCATTAGCTACTGAACATCTTTAACATAGCCAAGGGAAGTGAGATCCTAAGCACAAAAGGTGTCACTAAAATACACTATAAAAAAAAAGTAAATAAGCACTTTCCTAGCTGGAAAATGTAAAAACATACTGAAAAATTTGTAAAACACACACTGAAAGATTGCTCTGCCTAAAAACACAGTTACCCAGTATTTCAGAACACGTGGGGAAACTAACCCCCTGTAAATTGTATGGGAATGTTTTCACATTTTTTTTTAAAGTTTAATACAATATACTTTCCGTAAACAACAGCACTTGTCTGCAGACACGTGTGTATTACATACACATTTTACATCGAGATCTATAACCAAACAGAATATTTTCTGCCACTATTTTATGGGCTAAAAGGCTATGCACATGGAATAAGGAAGGAGGGAAAAGCTAAAAGCACCACAACAGACATAAAAATTCTACAGTATTGAAAACAAGGGTTCAATTCTGACCATCTTTTAAGGGAATTTAAGAGTTCATTCTGGGGTGCAGCTTTTTACCTAACCACACAGCTGTTACGAGATTGCTACTGTGAAAAGAGAACGGACACTGAGTTTAAATCACTATTTAATTCCTTCCACAGTTCATTCATTGGGCAACAACCAGGTAATGGTCAGGATAACTACCAGTAATATTTCTCTTGTCATTCCTAATACTAGCCCCAGTCAGGCAAATTGCTCTACCAGGTTTTTCTCTAGCAGTCAGCTACAATCAACCTTTTTTATTAGCAAGTTTTTCAACTGGGGCTGTTGAGAGATATAATGGGGGTGGAGGGGCAGCCTAGAGATGATCAGAAAGACAAAGCAGATTTAAAAAAAAACAATAAAGCCCAATACATTTAATACCATTCCCAAAAGTAAGAGGTTATGAGTATTCAAAGGAAGCAAACAACCTGACATACTGAAAAAGATCCTGTCTCAATCTGTTTTAAGGGCTGTATAAAAATATTTAGGAAACAAGAAATCTTAGTAGACAGAGACAATAATGACATTAAATACTTTCATCCTTCTTCCAAAACTCATTCTTTTTTTCCTATTTCAATTAACGGAAACAAGTTTACAAAATAATCCTCCTCTTGTTTTTATTCATAAAACGATACAGAAATTATATCATGATATCACTTCAATCACCAGCTGAATCCAAATATACTTGTTTTAGTGAGTGGTCAGACCTTTAACTAGCCTTAAGCAACAACGGAAAGAGCAAAAAATAAACAGAATGGGGAAAATACAAATAAATTTCAGATAACTTCAGGTAGTGATATTTTAAGGTCAGACTTTGTGAAGAAATACTGAAAAATGACTAAAATATGTACAGGATTTTTGTTTGTTTCCTACATTATTATGATGCAATGGTGCACATTCTTTCTTATAATATTTGAAACTGATAGTTCCCAGATGATAATTAATGTGGGAAATATAAACAGGGAAGATACAGTAATGGGAGTACAAGAGCAATTCTCAAGATGCAAGATTTCCTTTGTAAATAACATGTTCTCCATTCATAACAGCAACTGTATTTAATGACTCCTGCGTTTTTGTTCCTGCAATTCTTTTTCACAGACCTTTGACTTTTGTCAAAGGCATTCAAATACTGAAATATATGCAGCTGAATTTGGAACAAAAGTGAGGTCTGCATATTTGAATCTAGAAAGCACAGAAATAACTTTCCTTTTACATAATGAATATTGCAGTTCAGTTACATCTGCAAATGAGATGATTAAGGAGAACCTCCAAATAAAATAAAATATCAGAAACAGAACCAAGACTGACAAGGTTAAAGAGAAGAGAAGAGAAAGACTCCTTCATAAGTTTTGGAAGAATCTCTTCTCAGAATTTTGTTTATTACATATTTATGTTAGGTTAATTTTTCATATTCTGGATAACTTTCTTCTGAATGTATAAAAAACTGAATAAAGAAGTTAGTAACCTCTATTAAAAAACCCACAGACAAACATATTGTGCTTTTGATTGTTTCCACCTGGTCTCCTCCACATTTTCCTGCTTATCCTTACCTTTCTGCCTGCTCCCTTCTCTAATCTAATTGTGAACTCTAGTTATTCACTCCAGAAATAAAGAGGAAAAAAAATAAATAACTAAGTTTTAAGCAATGTCACAATACTATACTACAAAAGGCCTCTTAGCTTGAGCATAATATGTATTAGTACTCATACTGGTGAACCAAATAGCTTCCACTTTCTATGACTAACCATGGACTCCTTCCACCTACAATGCAACATCTTCTATTTTAAAACACTCCAGAAAAATATTAATTTCCATATTAAATGCCACAGGGTAACAAGACACTTTTTTTTCCCACCTATTTCATGCCCGAGATTGGCAACGAAATCCAGTTCTGGTTGGTTATCAATATTTTTTTTTTCCTTTGACTACTACATACCCACTGGAATTTAGATCATATCTTTTCCCTTCACAGACACTGTGAACTCCTTTACTGGATAAGTTTATATTTTCTTATCTTTGTTATTAAGCTGTGGCCAGCGCAGAAGAATGTTGTATCTCATATTTAATTTCAAGTTTTTCTATGTTTATAAAGTAAGTTTGTGGCACAGATACTCATAACTGAAGTTAAACCTCAAGATAAATAGTTTCGCTGATTTCAACTCCTTATAAGAAATACAAAATGGAGTGACTGAACTGCTAAGGAAACCACCACTGAGCACCATCTGCCAAGCCTGGTCAATAACTCATTGCTTTTCGCTCTTGACTTCAAACTAGCATTCTCTGAGCTAGCTCTAGAACTAGAAAACTGTTCCTCAGAGAGATCTTATTATTTTGATCTCTGACGCAACGTGATCATACTACGTTGGAACTGGAGTTGCTATCTCTGCAGGGCACCATATAGAACCTTGCAGATGTGCCAGCACCCTGGAGCTAGCCCAGCAATCGCCAGTACATCAGTACATTGAATTACATGGACAAGTTGAAAAATTTCATAAGTATAAACAGTAGGTAACCTAATCAGGGATTTCTATACTCAGAAGAGAAAACAGCATGCACGTATCAGTAAAAGAATGCCCCGAAACTTGCAGTGCTTAAGTGGATATGAAATAATTTGTCATTGGTTGCAGTAAGTCTGCGGAAAATTCTTAAAAACACATAAACAAAACAAAAATTTCAGGATGACTTTATGGAAATACTTAACAGTTACTTTTGAAAAAAAAATGACATATAGAAGGACTACCAAGTTAAATAAAGAAATTGGTGTGCAGGGTCGGTTACTGTAACTGACTAGATTCAAGCAGCAATATTTTAGTCTCTATCCCTTATCACCCCCATCAATATTTTGTCATTACAGTATATTAAGACAAACAGTGTACCGCTTCACTGCAAAAGCAATGTGTACTAACATTATGCAGGTTTTCCTCACCTCGTTAAAGAATGCGAGTTTGTGAATTCATGCTATAATGATTTGCCTGTATCATAGGTACTTTGATTACCTACTATTGTAGACATAGAATGTATTCCATTAAATTTGTCCTTGTAAATAGTCTTTTTCCCTTTATCCTAGCAATACATAACAAAAACAAAAGGTTATTTTGCTTCTCCAATTTATTGTCCAAAAAGTAGCAAGAAAATTCATGGTGGATAGAAAGACAGCACTAGAAAACACTAACATTGCATAGGCATCACCCAAATATATCAAAATATTGGCAGATTGTAAAAGGAAACAAGGGTTGAAGAGGATATTGTAGCTCTATAACCTTGGAAGAATTTTTTTTATGCAAAAGTAACAGTTTCAGAAGATGCATGAAAATCTCAAAATCAAAAAATGGATGGAAAAAAGAAAAACAACCTCATACTTCGAAAAACAATGTTAGAGAAGAATTCCATGAGATACAGTCCTAAAGAGAAGAGGGATTCAAGAGATCCCTCAGATGACCTGTCAGAAAAACAGAGACACTGTCTGAGTTTGTAGGAATGTAGTTAGGAAAGCCAATGTCCACCTGGAGTTGAATCTGGCAAGGGACATGAAGAGGAACAAAAAGGGCTTTTACAGGTTCATGAACAGCAAAATGAAGGCCCTGGAAAATGTGAGCCCACTACTGAATGGGACAAGGGACCTGGTGATGAAGGATATGGTAAAGTCTGAGATACTTAGTGACTTCTTCATCCCAGCTTTCACTGAGAAAATTCACTCCCAAGAATCTGAGGCATATGACACTAGAAAAGTATGGATCAAGGAAGATTTACCGTTGGTGAGGGAAGATAAGGTAAGGGAACAACATTTAAACCGACTGGACATACACAAGTCCGTAGGGCCTGATGGTGTGCTCCCATGAGTGAAAAGAGAGCTGGCCATTCTCACTGAAAGGCCACTCTTGATCATCTTGGAAAGACTGAGGTGATCAGGAGAGGTGCCCGAGGACTGGAAGAAAGCAAATCTCACCATTATCTTCAATAAGGGTCAGAAGTAAGATCTGGGAAAGTACAGGTCAGTCAACCTCACCTTAATGCCTGGGAAGATGATAGGATAAGTAATCCTGGAATCCATTTCCAAACATATGAAGGGCAAGAAAATGATTAGGAGTAGGCAGCATGGATTTATGCACATAAATCCATTACATTTAAACATTCAGAACATTCTGAATACATAACATTCTCATAGACAAACTGATGAAGCATGGTTATAAATAAGTGGACAGGGAGGTCAACTGGAAACTGGCTGAGTAGCTGGGCTCAAGGTGTGATCAATGGCACAAAGTCTAACACTAGAAAAGTACCATCAGAACCAGGGAATAATGAAGAAACTAGTCTTAGGCAGACACCTGTCTACATTTTATTACTGCATGTAGAATATTCATCAACAATTATATATTTTTTAATTTTTACATCTTATTTCCAAAACTACTAAAAGAATTTCAACAATGAAGAATTAAAATGGAAATCACAGGAGGAAAAGAAAAACCATAAAGAAGTTCCTTGTCAATTCCCCTAATTAACTGTATCAGTCACAGAAACTGTCATAACATTACTTCCATTTACCCAGATATACAGACTTCTTTTGTGTTTTTCAGAGAGAAAGTTGTGTTCTTAAAAAGATAGCCAGTCATCTATCAAGCTTTGATGAACTAAAGATTGCTTTCCCTAAAAGCTTGACAAGCAAATCTTTCTACAAAATCTACAAGGACAAAACCACAAATCATTATTTTAATCCCTTCTGGTTTTAATAAACAATTGCTCAAAACCTGAATCTATGATACTTACCTAAAATATCTAATATTAGACATTTTGTCAGATATGAATTAAGAAAGTTTTTTTGAAGCTTTTTCTCTAGACTCCAAATGTTTAAGCAATAATATACATAATCAATATCTGCTACATAACTGTTTAAGTGTTGTTTCCATGATCAAAGAGCTATATATTTTGTGTTATTATTGCTGAATATTCAAACAGATGAAGTTTAAAATTTGCCAGTTTTGGGTTGATGCCACTGACCTCTTAAATACAGCATGTAAACTCCCTATTCTGATTTGAATGCTGACTAGAACTTGGATACAACATAAACACATAATTTTGCAATTATCAGATACTCATTTAGAAACAAATCTAAATCAGTCCTGCATTGTGCACAGATAACTGCATGTCTGATCAGTTATTTAATTTTTGTTTTACTCCTTCTTCTAAAGATGAAGGCCATGTAAGTTATGCCAAATATTTTATAAATATATTCACTCTGCTGGCAGACAAATACACCTATTTCATAATTGATTTGATAACAAAGCCAGATGTCTTTCAAACATATATTACTCATACTTTAGTGGGTTTAAACATGGTTAAACCTCTTAATTTATTTGCATATACAGAAACTGGAGTCACAACATTTTCTTAATCACGTGCAGTAGATCATTTGAGAAAACAAGCCTCAAAGGTGTGAAAACAGGGCAAAGGAAAGGCAGGAAACACAGCCTGTTGGGCAATAAGAACTTCTCTGATCCTAAGGACTAACCATTTACTTATTCAACTTGAATTCAACAGGTACTTATCAATGCCATTTCTCTTCCCTGTTAGAAGAAATAGCTTCTCTGAAGGACCTAGACAAACAAACATGCAGATGATGGTACAAAATTATTTGGGAAAAGTAAATTAAAAGTGAAGAACATCAGAAGGATACTTGTTTTAGACCACAACAAAATAAGAGATTCTGAACAATGAGTGTATGTTTTACCATGTACTATTTCAATGTCCTTGTGATAAAGGCAAATGCAAACAACCTAATTTACATGCAGACTCTAACATCATCTTTTCATCCTCAGACAGCGGAAATCCATCTTTTATGCGTAACTTACGATCTTAGTTTTAATGAGACTTCGACAATTGACAAGAAAAGTATGTGGATTTCTGTTTCAAAGATACCTAAAGTTTGATTAGGAGCCTGCAGTATGAATTCTTAAAGGCTGTTTTTGTTGTTTCAGATGGTTCTTTGGTGTACTGTAAGTGAGGTTTTTATTAGCAGTGTTCCTGCAGCCAAATAACATTATTAAAATTTGACACATACATTCTAACCTTACGGAGAAGGGGATCAGTGACGTCTGGACAGAATGTTACCTCTAAATTTTAGCTATCATTTTTTAAACAGTCTGATATAACCAGAGATCGATAGGTTCTTGTTTCTTATGCTTAATTTTACCGTTTCTATTATTCTATTGTTTCTTTATTATTTTTATTTCTCTGTTGCTTCTGTATTGCTACTCTATTGCTTCTGTTAATTTATTTTTTTATTCTGCTTTCAATGCAGTAAAAAAATTAATATATTTACAACACTGCATTGGGCATGAACTCCAACCTCCAAGCTACATACATTTAAGTGACTATATTAAGAAAAAAAAAATCATAGGAAAAAAAAGGAAAGAAACCTATAGTACTTTCATATAATAATATAATACCATTACTGTGTAATAATGTAACAAGATGTGAGAAATAGCAACAAAATGAAAATATTATTTAACTATGTTTTCC
>VXBO01015125.1:1208-18414 GCA_013400135.1 Rhinoptilus africanus
TTTTTCTTTTTTTTTTTTAAGTATGTATTTAATAGATTTTACCAATTAGAGTAGACATCTGTTTGGAGAGCAGTAGCAATCAAAATCACTTACGAATAAATTGTTGGCTCATGATGCGTCTAAAATATTTTTGGAAGTTCAGCTTCTTTTTAGCTGTTGCTAAGAGATAAATTTTCATTGACATGAGGGATGTGAGGACATGTCAGCATGCTACCAGTTGTTTTATAGGCAGTTAGCTCTGCCGTCTTGCAGATGGTTGGAAAACTCTTGGTAGTGGGTAAATGTGTGCTGATTATCTCATTGAATTAAGGTAACCTTTTGTCATTCATTGAATTCTGCAGACCAGGCACTGAGCAGCTGCTCTGCTGTTGAATTCTGGATTTAGTGAATACAAAGATTATGCTAAAGGGTATTTATTTAGTCCTGGTCCAGGTACTGAACGTTGGACCACTGTAAGATTTTTAAAATCTTTTTTCTGTAGTACTGTCTTCAGAGTGTTAGTAATCAGGGCAATCCAGTAAGACAGTATCTTCAACATTTTGACTAAACTGTATTGTCCGACTTGGTTGTCACCACATGCTCGTTGATACTTTAAAACTTTGGAGGCAGGAGAGAAAGAGAGATTGCAAAGAGGGGTTTTTTCCTCCCTCCTATTTCTCTTCCTTTCTTAAAGCAGTGCAAAGGGAAATAAGTCTTGTTTCTGCCTGCTTTTTGTATTGCTAGTTTTTGGTTGTGTTTTGTTTTAGTGGTTTGGTTCGTTTGGTTTGGTGGGTTTTTCACTGTGTTGTCGGTTGTTTTTTTTTCTCTCACAACGTGTGATACTAGCTCATGTGGCAAATCTCTCTTAAGACTAGTTCATGGTTTATTGACGAGACGTGCCTCAAAAGAAGTTTAAGTAATCTGTTGATTATGAAGTTCATAAATACATCTGCTTATTATGGATGACACTTGTCAGTGTGCACCTCATCTACTGGGGGTGTATTTAAAGGTGATAGTTCACTGTCATGTTAAAGCTTGCTTGCAGACTTGTTTCCCCATCCCTTTGAAAACAAACTAGTAGTCAGAATTAGGTTTTTAATTGGATTGTTTTTGTTAAAGACTGTTTTCAAGATGTAAATATTTAGTTTCTAGAACAATTTGGAAAGGGACTGGGGAAGGAATTGGAGCATTCCCCAGGTAAAGCTTAAATTATTTGGATTGCAGAAAATGAAAACACTTCTGGATTCTTAGACAGTGTTTACAGACTTTCAAAAAACAGTTAAGGTCTTCAGATGAACATAGTTTTATCCAAGAAAATTCTATTTTGTAAGGATCTGAAAGGTGGTTTGTTTGTAGGGTTTTTTTTTGAGAATAATTGTATTGCTTCAGAAATACAATGGATAAAATATAACTAGAATAAGGTATTGTAATAGCAACTATATATAAAGGGGGTATACTTGTATGCTGTGCTGTATAGAAGGGGGTAATATACTCTCTTCTGTAACATTGTAATGGATTGAGGATTTAAGGGATCTTCTAGAAAGGTGCCTTCTCAAGGCGTTATGGTCCTTTGAGTGAGATTTAGAAATAGATTAGAAGTAACTGTGTTTGGTATTACAGTTCCTCTTTTCCAGGGTAAGAGGTGAAGAGGAGTGGGCTAAGTGTTTTAAGGGTCAATGTTTAAAGGTCACTGTTTAATGCACCTAATAGTTGAAAGTATTTCTGAGATCCAGTTTAAATTCATCTTCCCTGCTCTGCTTAAGCGTAACTTTAACTTCATTCTTGGAAGTGTGAGGAGTTTATTTTTGTTTTTATCTAGTATATAATATTTTAGTGGGTTGTTATGTTTCCTTGCAACCCCCAAATCATATGGACTGACCAGACTCGTGTCAGTAAATAGCTGATGATCTTCCATGCAGTTTCAAGAAGTATTTTTAGCTATTTCTCTTGAAACTAACAAAATTAGAAAGTCAATTTTGATGTCAGGATTATAATGAAAAAGCTGATTAAAAAAATCAATATTTGAAGTATAGAATTTAGAAATGAACTTATTGTTAGATTAAATGAATTTTATTTGTTAAATAAAACTATAGTAAGATGGCCATATGATATTCTGAAGAAATCTTTGCAGAAAGCCTGGGAGCTGAAATGTTTTCCCTGCTGTAAAAAAACCAAAACCAAACCAGCAACCAGTCAAATTATACATGTTTGAAATTATGCAAAAAAAGGAAGTAACTTCATATTTGTTTGATTACCCCCAATATATTTTTGCCCTAATAATCCAATTGTTTTCCATTTCTGAATGCACTGTTAACACTTAGGTGGAATATGTTCCATCATAAATGTTTGAATTAATTTCTCAGACTGAAGAAATCACTCTTCTACCTAGGGGAATTTTTTATAGATTTTTTTCCCCCTCCCCTTTTCGTTTACTGAAATGCTGATATCTAACTCCAGTACATTTCCAAGAATTCCTCTTCACTTTTGTTAAGTATATCTAACAGATTTCTTTTGTGACCTGTTTTGAAAGTTTGATATTTTAAAAGTAAGTCATGTTCGTAGGGCATAAAAATCTGTGATACTGTCATAGAGAAGTAGCTTTAAAAGATGGTCTGCGTAGCATCTGTACGATTGCCCTGATGTTAAAATTAACTATTGCATATTAGTATATATGAAAATCAAATTTTATCTCTTAGCAACCTTTCCTAGAATATATTGTATGACTAAGGTAAACTGATTATTAATAACTTTCTTCAGGCAAACCAAAATGTAATGGCTTGTCCTATGGTATCTTTCAGTTGTGAGGGACTGTGACCTCATTGGAGACAAGGATGAAGATATGCACGCTGCATGATAACTTCAAAAGTACCAGCTTCTAGTATTGGAGTTCAAAATGACAGCTCATGGTTACAGCTCTGTTGGTTCTTGCTAGTGCTATAATGTGGTCAAAAATAGCACAGACAGGCATTGCACATACTTGTTACAACTTGGGATGTTTTACTTGGTTGTGTGGTGTAGCAGTCCCATTCACCTAAAGTTCTGTAGTGAAGAGTGCTTGCTTTTGGGTAGCTTTTTAATAAAATATTGCAAAATACTACAGTTGGAGGAAGAAAAACCCCTGACTTCTCAATATTAAATTTGAACAGTTTTCTTGGAAGGAGTTTCACCAGTAGGAGATACTACAGGGAATATTGTATATACCTTCTTCTATCACTCCTTGTTGAAAACAGGCTGTTAGACTATAAGGCCTATAAGAGAGGGTAATTAAATTCTTAATTAGGACCGATATTAGCAGAGGTACAATGACAAATGTTTTAATACAAGCAAAACAGCAACAGGAAAGCATGACTGAACTATTTTTCAAACTAAGATGGCAGCTGTTGCTTGTAAAGAGCTGTATGAATGCGTTTTTCTTCTCCTGTAGTCTGTTGATATGTTGACTTTTATATAGAAGTAAAAATACCAGTTTTGCTAAGAGTTTTCAAAATAGTTCTACAAGAAAGTAATGTTTGTATTTTGTTTGCCGTTTTAACTTATTTGTATTCACAAAACAGTAAATACTTAGTCTACAAAAATATTTTTTCTCAGTAGATCTATTACATTCCATCACAGGTCTATTTGACACAGCTTATCCTTGCTGTCAGCACATATTCCCTCTGTGGTTATTACCACAGGAGACGGGTCTGGTATTTATGGTGTATGCCTGGCTTTCTGTTTCCTAGGTTTGGGGTTCCAAGCACTTCTCAGGCTTTGCGAAGAGCAGCCTATTCTAGAGCAGATAACCCACTTGGTGTAAGCAATAGCAAAACATAGGGTTTTATTTTTGTTTGTTTGTTTTTAAACAATACTTTTTATGCTGACTTAATAGAAATGTGTTGAAGACTTTTTTGGGTTTGGTGTTTGTTGTTTAGACTCATCAGTGTAAAGCTTGAGGGAAAAGCAATAGTAAGTACTTAATTAGCAGCTTCCGTGGAGGTACTAAGTGTCCTGTTATGAAAGTGGTAGGCAGTAACATACAATCTATGTAAAACCTGTTCACACTATGTACAGTTCAGCAAAATTCTCAGAGTTCTTTTGCCCAAATTATCAGTTTGTATTCAGACTCTACTTCCAAGGTGCTATTGGCATCAATGAAAACAGTATACTGTGGGTGTTTTGTTACTTTTATAGTCTCTTGGAATGATTCTCCAGAGTGCTAATTAGGAAGTCACTAATACAAATACTATAAGTGATGGACGAGGCCCAAATATTGTGTCCAGATGGAAAGACTTCATTCTTTCTCTTGTAAATTTGTGGCTACTTCAGAAACTTCAAGCTAAGCAGTGTTCCTTGTTTTGTACAGCCCTTCCTAAACTTTTCTCAGGAGGGGACCTTAACTGATAAGATCTTAACATGGGTTTTGTGGTTTCACTGCTTATAATTAGGGGAAGGAAAAAGCCAACTATGATGTGAGTTTACCATTGTGGTATAGGACACAGTAGAGCTCATGCTGTTTTCTCTCATGTTGTAATCTTTATTAGGTTCTTTTGTGGCGTTAAATATTTTAATATTATCTTAAAATAAATAGGAGAAATGGGAAACATACATAGTAAGTGTTGGACTGTTCATCTGCTGAGGGAAGAGGGGTAAAAAAAAAAAATCTTTCTTTCTCACCTTTCTATTTCACTGGCAGTAGCTTCTCCCACCCACCTACCTGCCTTCCACCATCATCTCACACAGGTTAAAAATAGCTGTCTTGAGGCCCTGACTACAATATATGTATTTCTTGACTAGAGTAGAATTGACGAGAAAACGCAGGCTTAAGGCAGTGCTTACATTTCCAAAGCCTTGGGAAGGGACTGATGAGTCCCGTCCTAGGGTATGTTGTGCTGCAGGGTCTGCAGTGGTAGTAGCACAGGTGAAGCTTTAGAATCGGGCTATCTCATGTGTTAGCTCAAGAGCTCAAGCTTTTATAGCTGGATTAAAATAATCTTTCTTTGATCGTGAGTTATAATTTACTCACAATTTAATCCAGTGTTAAATAGATAATCCATTAGAGTAGAATCAAAAGACCAGATGAATGCAGTGAAGATAGGTTTTTGGTTTGTGGTGCAGATGTTTTATTTGAGGATGGAAAGGCTTTTACCTTCATTACGGTAGAGAACTGTTCTGCAAACAAATGAAAAAAAAAAAAAGATGGAATTTTGTTAATAGAATGTTACTCAGACTTGAGTAGCCTGATTTATGCTGCAGAAGCACTTCTGTAGTACTGTACTTTTTTTCTGTTCAACATGTGGAATAATTTACCTGATATAAGAAGGTCCTAACTCTTCTCCAAGATGTAACAATTTATAAAGTAGTGTTTTCTTATAGAGGACCAAGCTGTTACCCTCAACTTTATCCACATATGATTTTTAACAAATATATGCTGTTAACTAACTTGAAATTTGTTTTGTGGTTACTGATTACAGGAATCTTAAGACTAGCCTTACTAGCTGCCTTATCCATGTCTAAAGAATACTTTTATGGTTGTCTTGCTTGAATTTGTGTCTTGAACACAAATACTAAAATCCTTTTGATGGAGTGCTAAGAACTTCCTGTTTTGTGCCTAATATTATACCACAAAGGTCAGTGTCTTCCTCAAAAGTCAGAGCATAGAGAAATTGTAATGCCATATAATTAAAATACTATTGTTTTGCTGTAAGGCTTTGGTGCCGGTTTCCTTTTGTAGTTGTAGCAGATTAACACAAATATGTGTCATAATTGATACATTGATAAATGATAAAATCATATATTCTAAATGTTAAAACATTAGGCTGGAAGAAAAATATCCTGTGCTGCAGAGCTCAGTTACACTCCTATGCTGTGGCCATCCTGTAGAATTGGGTGAGGTGTTTGCCTTGAAGACTTACTCAGTTTGGTCAGTACAGATTTTTATGTGCAGGATCCATAGTGACCTTAAGTATCGCCATTATTTTATGGTGTGAAAACCTGAGGTATCTTTAACGGTGTAAAACAGGAACGCCAAATCAAAACTTAGATGCAGTGTACAGGTTTTCAGGCAGAATCTTCCCTCCTTCTCCCTTTTCCCTTTCCTCATGGATTGTATAGCTTCATTTGAATATTGCTTCCGAAGATGCAACCATGCCAGCAGATGCTTGAGACACCTTTTTAACTGTCATCGCTACTGATGGGCACCTACCTGTGAAAACTTCTGGAGAAGTTTGGCTAGTGTGTTATCCTTGGTAAAGTTCTCTCTGGAGCAAAATGCCCTTAGTACTAGCAGGCTTTTCTGTGATAGCTGTCAGGGTTGACAAGTGACACGTTAGGAGTGCAGCAACTAAAAGGCAATGTCTTTTGCCTCCTAACAGGAAGCAGCTTTGTTGCTCTCTGTTATGGATTTTTTGGTTTTTGTTTGTTTGTTCCTAGCAGTACAAAACAAGATACTTTAAATTATCTGAAATCCCGAGCCAGCATGAATATGCCTGATGAGAAAACAGTATTATAATGAGTATGCCTGATGTGAAAAAGAGTATTATCATAATGCTAAAAGTCCATAATAAAAAGCTGTATAAAAAAAGCTGCTATAAAATAAAGGGTAGAATTGGGGGGAGTGGGGAATATTACCTTCCTATGAAAGTTATCTTCTGTGCATGTGCATGGCAGTATACAAACTGTTAGATTTTGAAAAGCATGCTCTCCTCATTGGTTTTTGCTTTGTAGGGATAAAGGGTACTGTACAGTACATTTGTAAGCTGTTGAATACTGTCTTTTCTACTACTCTTTCTCCTCTGATTAACTGAAGACCATTCATGACATCTGTTGAGGGCCAATAGGAAAGGGCTTCTTGGCTTTCAGACTTGCAGGCCCTTCCTGCTAAACAAGATACAGGTATTTTCTCAGATCTTCTTATTCTTGGAGATAAAGATTTTGCAGAATTAGATGAAAACATCTTAAGCTTTCTCATGGTTATTTGAAATTAAATATGTAGTGAGTCATCCATTGTCTTCCATGTCTATGCTACAGGAGGTTGCCATTTTAAGCTGTTCAGCCAGAAGAAAATCTGAGAACATGCATTCTAGGTTTTCCGAGAAGAATTTAGGAGGATTTAGCATGTTGGTCACTAAGTGAGATTTCAGTCAGCTAGGACACTTCCTGCTCCTGCTTTCTGTTAGTCCAGGAGGATATCTGATATGGCTGTAACCTGCCGAACTTCTACCTGCATGTCTTATTCACTGCTGTAATCAGAAGTAAATGTATTAATTTCTAGTACGAGAGGTAAATGAATCTTGAACTGCTTTTCAGTCTCTAAGTAATGAGTCTAATCTATTGCAGTAAAAGCTCTACCAGTCAATGAGTGTGGTACTTTAGATTTAAACCACAGAACTACTTAATTACTGTACAGTGATTTTTAAATCAAACTTTTGCTGGCTGCAGGGTAAAGCATCTTAAGCCTTGTCAAACTTAAAGTGGACATTATATGGGATTATTTTAAGAATGATAACTATGATCCTGCCTTGTGCAATGTGTTCTGTATTTACGAGGGAAGAATTGCAGCTGTTGAAGTTGGTCAATTATATAGGAAATAATGGGATCGACTGTACTGAGATGCCAGAAAATAATTGAGTGTGTAAATGAGAGCCAAACTCATTAGTCTGTGACATCATACAGTGAATGCAAGGCTTTAATGATAAACTAGGTACTAATTATGAAGCTTTTTCTATGCTACAAATGGGCTAATTTATAAACTGCCAGCACCTTAAGAAGGAAGTCTCTTAGGGCCAGAGGCTTGTGTATTATAACATATTTATTGGTTTGATAAAAGCTGTATTGCATTATCTGTCCAATTTAACCAGGAAGTATTTTTCTTATAATTTAACTGTAAATCTCAAGAGGAGAAAACTGTAGGAGTGTGATTTTTACATTCTATTGCCGCTTAGCAGTAGTGATTCAGGAATTGATGCAAATAACTGTTTTAAACAGCTTCTAGGGAAGAGAATCTTTTTTTCCATTTGAGAAGTGATTTCTGTGTGCCTTGGGGTACTCTATTTTTACACATATCTTATATTCATACATAAATGTATATTTGTATATATATAAATGTTTTACTTGCATCACCCTCATTTATACAGTGATTTACCAACCTTTTTATCTTGTGAAGCCTGACAGATTTTGATATTTAAAAGAGAAAAATAGGGTGCAAGATTCAGTGAGGATGGAAGGGAAAAAACTGCAGGGAGTGAAAGAAGAAAATACTCTGCGTGCTGTCAGCTTCATAATGGTGACACTTATTGTTGAGAGCAACTTCCTTTTTCTTCAGGTACTGGCAGTCATTCAGCAGTGTTGATGTTTTTCACTTGTCTTTCCAAGTTAGTTGAGTAACTTGGTGATAGCTGCAGCCAGCTGCAGATGCTTCGGCCAGAAGATGCTGGGTTGCTGTAACAAATGGCATGGCACCATGTTCCACTACAATAAACCAGGCTTTTATTACTGACATGTTTTTTTATATGCTTCTGAAATTACTAGCAAAATTGTCCTGGAACCTGTAGTGTCAGTGTGTTCCTCACCTCTGAGATAATTTAATGAGAAAGTCATGTGAGGGGTGGGAGAAACTCAGTAGGACAGCTATGCAACTCATTATTGATTCTTTTTTTTATCCTAAGAACTTAAGGAATGGTCTTTGCTGTATTACACTTCCTTAGTGCTTGTTTATGGAATGAGTGGTAGCCACCTGAACATCACTTAAATAACTCTGTTATGATGTCTGGTTTTGGAGGTGGGCAAGGATTTCTAGGTGCTTGAATCTCAATTCAGCACTCAGAGCCACAAAAGTATACCAGACTACGCCTTACGGAGAGTTAAAGGTTAAGAGGAAGACAAGCTAGTTTATGTCCTTTCCTCCTTCTTTTGGTCTAGTATTCGTAATTTGTGAAGTTGCATGTTTACCTGGAACACCTTAAGTGTTCTGATGGTAAAGTGATGGAGAATTAGCTGATGCTCTGTGCGCGCTCTCTGAGACCTTTCAGAGTTGTCATTGTCTCAGTGCATACCTGTGATGCTTAGCTGAAATCTTTAGATAACATGCAGTGATCCTAAGCGATGGGCTCTGATCAGCAGTCTACCAACTGCTGCTTCTTCTTAACCTTCAGATTTATTTTTTGCAATGAAGCTTTGCGTTTACCGAACTTTCCCTATTGAAAAATTAGCCTTGAGACATTTTTATATTTCTTTCAGAGCTGATCCTCGGTTTTCTGGTCCATCTTAAGGACCTTAAATTCCAAACTCAATCTGCTCCCAAGAAGACTTTCTTTGGCCATCCTGGCTTGTTGACAGCCAGCCTTCATCATGTGTCTTCTGTTTACCATGTTCATAAGGATCAGAACTCTACATTCCCTGTAGGTAGTGCTGTTGCTGCTGACATGCAAAGGTCATGGAGGAGCTGATGACCTTCCCATTCTAGTTAGTCCTCCAAGGCGGGTGGAGTAAGGCTGGAAAGTGGTGTCTGCCTTCAGGCTGTAAAGGAGCAGTTTGCTGTTGTGTGTGCTGCTTTTCAGACTATTCCTGATGAAATCTGTGCTATAAACCTGCAAGGATCGTGATGTAGAGATGTTTCTGCCCACTGGCATGTTTTTTAGTACCTCTCTGTTACTGTGGTGTCCTGTGTTTTCTCATGCAGAGTAGTTTTGTTGCCTGCCTGTAGTAGTAACTCTGATTACTTTGGAAGTAGTGACTAAATAGCTTTGGATGGTAGTAGTTGTTTGTTTCCAACAGTGGGAAAACCTTTTCATGAGGGCTCAGGGTGAGTGGGGATTTTTGCTTTTTTTAATTGCTAAGAATATTGTTGTATTTCACGCTAGGTTATCCCCTTCTTTCCCACCCCAGTCTAACATGTGACTGCTGTTTACAACTCAGTTGTGGTGTAGGTATTGTACTGTATCTTGTAGTAAGGTCTGATATTACAGAGGTGCATGTTTTCTGTTTCCAAAAGAGAATGTGGAGACATAAACTCTGCTCAGTGAAAGCAGAGGGGATGGGACAGGACACAGCATTGTCTTGGGAAGATAAAAACATAACTTTTAAACTTCTCCACTCATGAAATCACATCAAAGATTTATTCTACCTGAAGTGGATGATGTATGTGCACTTTGAGATAATAGAAATCATCACTAGGTATATCAGTTTACTCATATACTCATCTAGTATTTTGCTTGAGTGCCTACATGAGAGCAAGCACTCCCTTTGCATGAAGTGTTCTGCCCGTTTCGTCTCTTAAACTGCAACAGAGTAGAAAGGTAAATGGGTGTGGAAGTTATTCACATTATGATCTCGAGTTACTGCACATGTCTTTAAGCACTTTTTTAGTGTAACTATCTCTGTTTTGCCAGAGGTTTTCATACTGCATTATGCCAGCATCAGGGCTCACGAGATAATACACAGTGACCATCACACCCTGTCCTGGGACAGAATGGGGTGAAGACTTCAAGCTGGAGACATGCCCAGGCTGCTGAACTGTTCAGTGTGACCTGGCAGCGACGTATGGAGCTGTGATTGCTGCTGCCTTTTGCAGAGTTGCTGCTGCTTTTGAATTTGTGTAGACAGGAGCGTTGGTATAGTTGTGTTAGTTGGATCTGTCACTTCTGTGTGGTCAAGTGACTCTACCTCTTACCTCTACACAATTTTTCACAGACCATGGATGTGGTGTCTCCCAAACTGACTTTGCACAAGCCACCTGTTGCTGCTAATGATTTCCAAGCCAACTGAATCTGGGACCCACAATGCTAAACCAGATCTGTGTTAGAAGAATGGAACACAGCTCTCAAAACAGGAAGCTGGGAGGTTGTCATAATAGCCCAGTCTTCTAGATGCTTTATTTTGGTGGTCTTCCTGCTATTTGTCAATGTGAGTTTCTGTGGTCAGTAAGAAAAGAGTATCTATGTGTCTCAAGAAGGTGTATTGAAAACAAATAGATCATTAACGTTGGTTTTTGCTCAGATCGAATGTAAATGCCTTTGTTGTATTGTGTATTAATGGTCCTGGTTTGTTTGAGTTACTTTATAATGCACAATTGTTTTAAAGGAAACAAATTTTTTTTTACTTTGTTCAAACACACCAAGCTTAATTGAAAGGCAGTTTGAACTGGATCTGGTTTAATGAGGCCCGCTTCTATCTAATTTACTGCTTTAAACCCAACTATGAATAAAGTGAACTAAAGACCAAATTATTTCAATATAGATGTGCATTGAGCCAGAGTGTTATAATGATTAATTTCCTCAAGTGTTTAATTCCCAGTAGGTTTTTGTGTCAACAGCCAAAAAGGAATTTATTGACTTTACATTAGGCATAGTTTGGTCTAGTTGATTATATTATTTAAGTGTGAATTAGTGGGTGGTGGAAGACTGTGTTGTATTGGAATTTTATTTTGTCTTAAGCAAATTGTCTCATGCCTTATTAACTACCAGTGCTTAAAAATGTTAGTTCTAACTCTTGAAATAGATGCTAGAGCACTCAGAAGTTGTTTTAGTGGGTTTCTTCTTTTCATTATGTAAGAAATCTGTATTCCAGCAGTGTTTTACCCCTACCCTGCCCTAAGAGAGTGCTGTTAAGACTGCACAGTAAGTTTGAATGTTTTGTGGTAATTTCATAGTTGTTTTTTAATTTATTTTCATTTACAAGCAACAAGATCTTTAAGTTCACTTTCAGTGTATACAAATTTACAGACCATTTTCTCGTCTGGGATAAGCATAGTTTAGACACAAAACACTTCCCATTGCTTCCCTTCCAAGTCCCGTCCTGCATCTGTTGCTCTTAATAGATTACTTTCATTTGTCCCTGCGCATTTTATGGATTGCAGTCAGGAAACGTGATTTGACTAATGTCTTCTGTCTCATGCAAAGATAATGCTAGAGGGGTATCTATTTTTTTGGTCGTGCTTTAAAGGGCAGCAGATACCACATGGAGTAGTTAATACAGTGTATGTATCGATGTCAAAGAAATTGTATCCTCAAATGCATTATCTTCTCTCATGCCCTAACGTGGCATCAGAGTATCATTAGAAGTCATATGTGTTGAAATAGATGATCCTGATAGACCTTTTAATGTTTCAATTAAAAATTGTACTGTGCAAATTTTTTTTTTAAAAAAAAGGGAAAGGCAGACTTCTAGTTGGACATGACAGCCCTCCAGTTTGAAAAGTAATTACTGTTGGATCAAACTTTCTGTTCCATGTCTGTTATCAAGTTATCTATCAAAGAAAATTAGATGAGTGATTAAAAGGTTCTGATCAAAGGCAACTGATTTAGCTTCACTGGAGGCTCCCATCTTTTAATTTAAAATGTATCTATGTCTAACTGATTACCTCTCACATTTATAAAGAAATATTGACATCCTGCTGAAGTATGCAGTGACCTCACTTCTAGCTGAGTTGTGTTAGTTTCACTGCAGGCACTCTGAAAGCATTGATATTCCTGTAACCTTTTGAGGCAAGATATGTGTTTAGTGTATTAATGAGCTGGTTGAAGTGATGTACAGTAATTTCATCCTTGGGTAAAAACAGATGTGAAAGATTCCGTTTTAATATTTAATCAAGCTCCAAGCCTCTGTTGGCTTGTTTAAGTTGACCTGACAGCATTATACCTGGAAACACTTTGAATTAAACCCTGAGTGCTTGACCTTGTTCAAACAGTTGTAATTTAATAAGGCTGCTGTCTTTGTGGAGATAGTGTGGCTAATGGGTAAATCCTTTCTTGGCCAGGATTGCTTTTTATTGCAGTGGAAAAACTTCCTATCTGCTTTTAAAAAAATTTTAATCAGATGAAGTAATAAAAATTAAAATAAATAGCAAAATAAGTTTTGTGTGATGGTTCCTAGTCCTAGATTATAGTTAAAGAAAGGATTCCAGAAGATAGTTACGTTCTTCAAATGTCTTCCAGCATTCTCTTGTTATAGGACCGTGGTAATCACTATACTGTAGCTCATGTCTTGCCAGAAATTTTCTTAAGGTTAGGAAGCTGTTTCTCCAGTGTTATATGTTGGTTTGGCCTCAGTAAAGTCAGTAGCGCTTGCATCAATTTAAGGGAAATGGAATGCTTTATTTTTTTCCCCACTTGTGTCTGCAAAAATGTTTCTAAACTCTGGCATGTTTCCCAAAACAATGGGACCCAGGAAGCAAGTGCTTGAATGTTTGTGAATGATTTTCACTGTATTAGTTAAGCTTTTGTGAAAAGAGGTGGTGATGGGGTAGAAGGAAGATAACCAGTGAGCATTGGAGTAGGTTTTCAGTATGGTGTCTGGGATCTGAATGAAGTAAGCTATGTAGTATTGAGAGATGGATCCTGAGACAGAGTAGTTCAATCTTTGTGCTTCTAAATGTGATTTGAATGTACAGAAAACTCGCCAATTTCCTCTGGTCTCATTTTTCCAAAGGTGTTGGACCTGTATGGCAGTTCAAATTCAAAACATGGAAAAATACTCTGTAGTATGCATGTGTGTGGGTTTCCTCACCCCGTTTTCTGCTTTGCTTACACTTCCACAGACTTTTGCATGTTTATTTTTAAGGTATACCGTATAATATTCTCAAATCACTTAAAAAACCAAAAAAATCTGTCTATGGGCAGTCTGAGTGAAACTGGAGATAGATTATAGATATAGGTTGAGCATTACCTAGACACTTATGGTTTGCATAGAGAAGAAAGAATAGGAGACAAATGACAAGGAACTGGCAGTTAGCAAGAAAAATGGAAGAAGCTGGAGTACCGAAATCTAGATGGTTACATAATCAGGATCCATATCTTTCTAATTCTGTGTATATATATGAAGGCTTAATAAAACTATGTCAGGCTTCTTAAAGATTGACTAGGCAGAACTGTGCTTCTCTTAAAATTTGCCATCAGATCTGCTGTTTGGCAGTTTGTTTGACTGTCTTGCTTTCCTAGTTTAAGAATGTGTTTTAGTAATTCTAGAGACTACGTAGTTTAAATAACAATAGTAAAATCAGAATTAATTAGAAATAATTTTCATTGTGAAATATAGCAACACTTAACTACGCTACAGTGTTGTTATGAAATATCATATGGTTGTTGCTAAAGAGTATTAATATAGTTTGAAAGTATGTACTGGCAAGGACTGCGTACAGTCACAGAAAGCTACCAGGTGTTCTAACAAACGTGCCTCACAAGGCCAAACAAAATAATAATTCATTAAACCTCCTTTTTCTCACTCTGGCAAAACATGACTTTTATTCTCAAATTCGGCAAGATAATTCAAGTTTTAATGTAATGGAATTTACATTTATATAGGATATATGTTATAGCTTTCTTCGTATTCCTAGGATGCAGTTGATAAACATGATACATATGAATGCATGCATTTAACACTTCTGCCCTAGAATCAGGTGATGGATTGGCGTAAGCTTGACCATGCATTGTAAAGAATTATGCCAATACTGGCTGATGCCCCAGAGTGGATCCAGCACATTCTGATTTCTTCAATCATCAGTCTTTTCAAAGGCGTTAAAAGGAAATAGCTGTTCAGAGTTCTGCTAAACCTCACTGAAGCATAGCTAGTTGTGGGTGGTCTCTGACTTATGTTGGTGAAGAAAGGAAAACAAATGTAAAGTAAGTATTCTTTCATCTTATAGTTACCTACTTTATTTACACCTTGTGTTTAGGGATTTTAACTGCTTCTGCGGTTTGAGAGCTTGATGGTGAGTTGTCAGTCATGAGTTTGCTTCTCTGACCTGTCATTGCTGTTGTTTTGTGCAGTAGCCTGCGTCTTCTAAAGCTTGTCTCTCTACTAAAGCTCCAGCATGATTGTAAGGACACCAGTGAGAGGAAGTGGCTGTCAACTCTGCGTTAGTATTGGGATCCTCTGGCAAGACTTTGGCTTCAGTTTCACTCTGTTTTTGTGGATCTTCAGATTCTGCTTTGCCTGTAGAAATGTTAGCTGACAGCATTTTGAGTTATTTGGTTTTACCCTAGAAGGCTGATGATATATGTTGCTTTTCACCTCCAGGTAACTCTTTGAAATAACAGTTCAGGCCCTTTACTGTGGGAGGTTATCTTGGCTACTTGCAGGCTTATGTAAAAGACAGGGAGTATCAGTCCCATTCTTCATGAACAGGTGTCCATTTTAGAGTTCATCGGGGTAATTTCATGGCCTTGCAAGTTTTAACAGAGTCTGGGCTATTGATTCCCTGTAGCATAGGAAATTCATGAAAGTGTTGCCCTTTATTGCAGTCATCCCTGTTTTGAATTTTTTAGAATGTGTCTGAAGCCATCTGATGAACACATTTGAGGAAACTTCATGGGCTGTGTCTGCTTTGCAGGCTAAAAATATATAGACCTTTTTCCCAGGGCTGTTACAGTGTGATACCGCAGCAAACTGGCAGGTTTCCTCACTTACCTCATTTTCTTGGTAGGACCTTGCAGGTGGCTGCCTTTTAATTGCTGCTTCACTTATGGGGACAAGTGTGGCTGCTGTTTAGACCCAAGATGTAGAGGTGGGATGTGCTTTTGTCGGATGCATTCTGTAGCAATTAATTTTGTTAACAGAAGGAGAGGGGCTGGAATTTAGGCTTACTTGATTTGGATGTGATTGAAACATCACCCTGCTTTGCCCAATCCCAAACAAACGGAAGAGATTAGTCTCAAGATCTAATTTATCTTTTTTAAATGAATGTCTTACGAGTTTTCAGATTACTTGTTACTAGTTAATTTTTGAAAATAATATGAGGGGGTACACAGGCTTCGGTCTGTCTAAACAGGCTGATAATTCATGAAGGTACAACACTTTAAGGTATTAAATATTTGCTTGGAAGCTGGGTGTGTGAAACTCCTAGAAGCTTCCAGGCCACATCTCTATATGCCTTTGTAGTATATGAATGCTGCTATTAGCAAGAATGTTCCTTTATCCCGTGGTTATTAAAAGCTAGATTAACTACATTTAAAAATTGACATCTTGCTAATTCTGAGTGTAGCTGGGCCTGAAGGGGAAGGTGTCCCAAGTTTTAAATTCTGTGAGGTTGTTTTAAAATGCAGCCCAGTAAAACTAGTTGGGGAAAAAACCCAAACCAATTCTGATGTTGTTGGAGATTGACAGGTTTTGTTTGAATGGGAAGTCTCTAGTTTCTATGCATCTTTTAACAGCACTAGATTCTTCTGAAATAAATCTGTCTTGAATATATACTCCTAGAATCAGTAGAGATGCTTAAGGTGAGGCTGGCCCAATAAACAGAAGAAAAAATATTGGAGCTAAAATTTCCATGAGGGGAAAAGAGTACATTTGACAGAGTTACGTGCTTGCTGGTTTATTTTCTGCTTTCCTACATTAAAAAAAAAAAAGTTACATTGCAGCTGCAGTCAGTGTTAGTCAGATGTATTTTATCCATCTTCCCTCAGTAAAGTTTAACTTAATGGCTTGAAATGACAAGTAAGTTTATGGAAATTGAGTGGCAAGGAGATGCCTTTAGAAGCATTATTTTTGAAGGAAGAGGAGGCACAACTCTATCTATGTCTCTGGTGGTATTTCAGATAATGGTAGAGGTGGTAGTCAGCTAAACAATTCATATATGATGTTGGATTGTGTGTGGCATATGTCCCCTCTTGGTGAATTGGAGACTCAGGGAAAACAGAGAGGAGAAGGAGGAATATTGGGGGTATGATTGTGAGCATGAGGGATATAGTTTTGAGAATTTGGAGATGAGGAGGTAGAGAAATACAAGATGGGTAATTCAGCGAGAAACCAAATTTCACTAGATATGTCGTTCTGGGAAATAAACTGTTCATAAAGGTCCAAGATTTTAGGTTAAGTTAACTTTGTCATTATGAAACTAAATACTCACAAAATCCCACGAGTTTAAGGGATATTTTGTAGCCTAAAATAAAAAGGGAAAGCTGCGAGTGTATTGTTTTTCTTCCTTTACAGCAACAGATGCAGATTTCATCACCTTGTTTAAACAAAGGATCTGCATATTCTGTCCCTTAGCGCAGGGTGTGGGATTAGCCAGCTAGGATAGCCAGACATAGTAAGGAGAAATACTTTCATTTCTTCGGTGTGATGTCTCTGCCCTTTCTGTTCTCTTCTCTCCCATCCTGTTCCCATTACAGAAAATTGATTTCAAGAAACAAATTTTTCCATTTGCGTACCTTAATGGAAGATGCAACAAAGCTAGGAACTGCTTAATTTTATTTAATAAAATGATCCAGGAGTCAAATGTAAGTCAAATGTGGTCTTTTTTTTTGCTTTTTTTTTT
>VXBO01015125.1:33061-86213 GCA_013400135.1 Rhinoptilus africanus
TGATAATGATAGGTCGTTGGTTTAAGGCTTAAGTGAGTAGTTTTTGTGAGAGGGTTCATGGAGAGTAAGGGAAATGTATGATGCTGTCAAGACTTTTTAGGTGGATTTAAAGGATTGTGTTTTAAGGGAGGTGTGAAGAGTGAAAGCTCTTAACTCTTTGGAAAAAGAAGAGTTTGAGCTATGTAAAAAGCAAAGATGGAAGATGACCTCGTACTTCAACTAACGATTGCTATGTAAGGAGTAGTGCAACTCTTGGTATAATCTTCTTGGTTGGATCTGCATTACTGATTTCACTTTGGTCTGTGAAAGTCAATGGACTGCTGCAGAGAGGGAATGAAGAAAAGCAAGCCTGTTGTTGGTACAGTTGAAGTTGTTCTGTATGCCAAATTGAAGAGTTTAATTAAAAATAAAAGAATACATTAAAAACCCAATAATCTTTCTTTTAGCCAGAAAGTGGAGTTCAAGATACATAGATTTTGAGCTGGTCTTGTAGTAGGCAAGTAAGGGCACAGAAGGAACAAAGTTTGGATTTGAAAAAAGTTTTGGAGCCCTTCTAATTTTAACTGTTACTGAAATACCCCTTTGAATGAATCTGAAAACATTAGTTTTTTACATCTTAGGTGTAAAGAGAATGGGTCTGAGTTATCTTTACATAAAATCTAACTTAAAAATATGTTTTGAAATAATTTCCCAAGGGTACCTTGCAGAAAGTGAAAGAAGGGAGCAAACCCATAATAGTTGAATGTGGAATTGGATAATGTCTGCATGCAGTACTGGTAGTGCATGGTCTTTTCGGTCTCATCTGTTTGATAGAAACAACTTGAAATTTGTATTCCTGAAGAGAATGTGTTGCCACAGGTATCGATAGCATAGTTGAAAAGTAGTAAACTACCACCCCCTTGGTCTTTTCACTTCAAAGCCACTGAAGAGTTAGTTTCAGGAAGTCTGAAGATGATGGTCATCAGAATTACGGGAAGGTGCAACTAGAAAACCTCAGTGTTTGTAGGACATGTTTACAGCTTGAGCTATTTATAACAGAAGGGTTATAATTTAAGTAAGTATCTGAGTTCAGTAACATTTTGAAGTTATAGCAAGGCCTACACATATCAAAAGTGTTGATTTTAGGCTGTCTACAATAGTCTTGTGTTAAACTTGGGTTGTGGTTTGAAAGCCTCCCCTCTGTAAGTGTGAGGGAGCTTTGGATTGATTCTGTTTAAAATGAAAGCTGAGCCCCCAGAGGACTGGGAGATTGATCTGTACTTTTTTTGCTATTGCTTTGCACCCTTGTCCAGATGTATCCTATGCTTTGGGTGGTGGTTTTTCAATAAGTGGTAGATTTTTAAAATGTTCAGTGGATATAAACTGCAAAGCAGTTTGACTTATGTGAACTTAATTAAGAGTGCTGGAGCACGTGAATATAACCCTTTCTAGGAAGGGTACGTGTGTGCATGTCTGTATTTCTGTGCGGTTTTTGTGGCTTTTTTGATGAGGGTTGTTTCTTCCCAGCACAGTTAGCAATGTTCACTATGCAGAGCACTCATCTTAGTTGTTTCTTGAGTACAGCTGAAACAAGTTCAATAAATTGAAATTAGTTTCGTTTTTGTTTCTGATACCTCATATTATTATATGAACTAACAAAAGTGTGATTTGAAATAGAATTTGAATTTTATTGTCTTTTCCCATATTGCAGAGAAAAGAGGCTTTGGAAGCCTGAAGTGGCATTCTCTTTTCTAGGCAGTAATTTTTGTAAGCTCCCCTGTTCTAGCTTGTATTGTTACCCAGTTTGGAAAAGGTAGCTGGAATTTTCCTTTCAGTAACTTAAAAATAGAAACTGTATTTAGAAAACTGTCTAGTAGCGTATTCTATTTTGTACATGTCTTCCTCTTGACAGTGCTTGTTGAACAAGATGCAGGTTACCTTTTTGTCCGTCCAGTTCCATCAGCTGTAGAGATGCTTGTTGACTGATGAGGTTAATACTTAAGGCACACAAAGTGATGTGGGGGAGCTGTGTTCAAGTGGGACAGGTGCATTGTGTCCAGGGAGGTAGATGATGTATTTTCCTGTGAGAACTAGTTAAAATACTCTGGGAGAAGAGAAATTTCTAAACATACAAGTTTGCGTTGCAGGCAAGGGAAGGGAAGGAAGAGGCAAATTCGACTTTTTTATTTTACTCTTCATGTTTTTGTCTTGTTTGGGTTTTTTTTGGTGTGTTGTTTTCTTTTTTTTTTTTTTAAAAAAAAAGGTTGTTTTAAGGATATTACAAGGAATTATTAGCTGAAGAACAATGAAAAAACTAGGAGTAACTTTCTGTATGCTCTACACACATCATTTCAGCTCAGGTTTGCGAGGGAACTCCTGTGATCAGGTGAATAGTGTTCTTAAGCCTGTTTAAAGAAAATAGTTTTCTTATGGGCTGAGGTGGGAGTGTGCTCCCCCTCCTGCTGTTACATGTAGAAATATGTCAATTTGGATGCACTTTCAGAACTTTCCCACCTCATTAGGAGTGCAGGATGGAAGTGAGACTTCTGGTGTTCAAGATGACAATTCAAGAGCATTCTATGAGAGACAATCTTTATATGTGTGCCCTCACAATCTTCTTCTCCAGTCATCTGCTGATTGCTGTGTGTGAACGCAAAGGGGAGGTCACAGACCTGATCAAACATCTTTCGAACTCTGAAACCAGGTATTACTGTTGCAGTTAGATGGCTTTTGATGTCTGTGAATCCAGGAGGACACAAAAGGGTTTAAATTTATCAGTTTTGGATAATTTATGTACTTCTGACAGTTACATTGTATATCTGAATTCCCATACAGACATACCCTTTGAAAGCAAAGGAGGGGCATGTGAGCAGAGGAAGCCACTGTGTAGTAAAATAAATAAATAAATAAATAAAACCTGAGTTTTATAGGGAAAAAGAGAACATGAACCTGTATTCTAGCAGTGAAGATACTCTTTTGGGGGAAGCGGACAAGCTTCAGACTATAGTTCTTCCTCAACACACACTGTTCATGTAATTTATTGACTTGAAGGTGTCATAAAAAAATTTGGCACCTCGGACTGTCCTCTTTTCTTGGAACTGCTGTTGTGCTAGCTTTTGCTTTGTCCTCTCTGAATGTATAGGTGCTACGTTAAGGTTTGTAGTATGTCTAATGTTTTCACACTTGTGCAGTAATAGCCTGTCAGCATGTTTTTGACAACATATGAGTTAGTGTGTACTTTTTTACCATGTGATACCTGTGTGGTACTGTGGAGCTAACATGGGATGTACTGGACGGTTGTCATTAAGAAGCTGTTTTAAAAAATGAAAGCTTAACTTGCTTTATAATAACTAGTTCCTGAAATATGATGAATTTTTTTCAGGTGTGGAAAGTAAACTAAGTTTTGCGGATTTTTTACCCACGAAATGGGTTCAGTAAGGGGATTGCAGCTGAAAGTACTCATATCTTGCCTTCCTTGTGACCAAGAGCAACTGCTTCAGAAGCTCAGACTAGAAATTAGTACCTGTGGCTCATTCATTCAGTTATTGGTTTTCAATATTAGTTGTTTAAAAAACAGTATTTAGAGATGCTACCGGTGGTATTTCTTGTTCAAAGACAATAAATTTTTCATAGTTTTTCACAGCTCTTTTCAAACTATGATGTGATGGTAAAAAAAAAAAAAAAAAGATGCTGCAGATAGCCCATGAGGGTGCTTTGTGAAAAATGTAGATATTCTGAGAAAGCAAGCTTGATGCTTCAGTCCATCCTGAGGCTGTAAATAATTAAGTAATTGAAGCAGGGTAAAGATTGTGAACAGAACAGTGGATCCCTACTGAAGGTTGTGGCAGTTCCCATTTTCAATAAAGTTTGCTTCTCTGTCCTGTTAACCCTGAAATTACTTGCATGTTCTTTGTATTCATAGGATAATAGATATCTAATATTTGTGTATCGTGCATAAGAATATGTCTTCTAGCAGGCTGTCAGATGATGTTGAGGTGTTTCTGAAAAGGCATTGTTGCAAATGTGAACAGTTGAGTTTTTTGGTTTACTGTTCAAACTTAAATTTCTTGGCAGTGTCTGTGAAACTTGTCATTTCTTTTAATGTGTGTATAGCATTTAATGAGACTAGCACTTAAAACCATAATTGTGTGTACACAGCTAATGCTGAACAGTTTTCAGACAATCTGTTTAAAGCCTCAGAGTACTATAGCAATGCAAATGGTAATCTCATCGCTTTCACTGGGATTTGTAGTTGTGGGTAACTTTGCATACTCAAACCCACAACTTTTCAGGACTTGTATCACTTCTTTTGGGGTGGGATGTTAGAACATGCTAAATGCTCTAAGAATTTTATGGGAATTATAAATGTAGTTAGATGAGCATGTAAATGCCACAAGCACAGAAACTACAGTAGGAAAAAAATACTGATATTTTGGGTCAGAGTTGTGAGACAGAAGGTGGTAGAAGTCCAGCGGAATTTATACCAAGGATTCATTTTATGTGGTGGCAAAGCCGGTCAGTTTCTCAGAATAGGTAGCTGTGATACATTAAAATAAATAAATAACATAGTTTACTGATTGCAAGTCTTTTGCTTAAATATGCAAACTGCACTAGTTTAACTAAATGCTAGCACTATGTTGTTATTTCAAAATAAGTATGATTTTTGTGAGTACCAATCTCAAGAGTTTGGAGTATATATGAAGAATATGAGAAAGCAGTAAGGATGGTGGGTCTCTAATGTTTCAAAACTTGTAAACTATACAAAATAGCTGAAACTCACATTTCCCTTTCAAAAAAAAAAAGACAAAAGACTTCCTGAAGTCACTAAACCCATTATTTTTAATTCCTTTTAGTCTTTATCTGTAGCACAGACTTAATAAGCATGTTTTTTTTATTATTTTCTGAAGTAAGTGAAATGAAGAAGCTATAATAAAAATCTAGTGTACTCACATTCATATAATTTTTAGTGAAGTTGTTCTTAAGTGGTAGGATAATCACAAACAATTATTCTCTAAAATGGGTTTAAAACTCTAAATGTTATGAAATTACATTTTAGGGGTGTGCTTATTCTAATAAAGATTGGGATGTGGGGGAGGAACCTGAACGTTTTAAGGTAAGGTTGCTGTAGCATCCAATGCTCCACTGACATCTTTGGCACTATAAATGAGTCCCTGCCAGCCTGTGGAGATGCGGCTAGAATCCTTCTTAAGCCTGAAGACTCCACAGCATTCCTTGGGTAGCCTGTGTTTGTTTTTGTTTTGTTCTTAATTACTGCAGTAACCCAAATCATAGAATCATTTTAGTTGGAAGAGACCTTTAAGATCAAGTCCAACTGTTAACCTAGCACTGCCAAGTCCACCACTAAACCATGTCCCTCAACACAACATCTATGCATCTTTTAAACACCTCCAGGGATGGTGACTCAACCACTTCCTGGGCAGCCTGATCCATTGCTTGATAACCCTTTTGGTGAAGAAATCTTACCTAATATCCAATCTAAACCTCGCCTGGTGCAACTTGAGGCCATCTCCTCTTGCCCTAGCACTTAGGGCTTGGGAGAAGAGACTGTCTCCCACCTTACTACAACCTCCTTTCAGGTAGGTTGCCTGGAAATCTGGAAACGGTAATCTCTGCTATTTAATTCCCTGTTCTTGTTGCTCTGCCACATGTTAACGTTGGATGATATTTTAGATTCTTTATGGTGAATAATGGCACCCATGCATTTTCTCTTTTCCCTTATGCGAGTGGTTGATTTTCCTTCCTTTTTCTACCCTGTATCAAATACATGCAAGAGGGTGAGCTGTGATCCTATCATTCTCTACCTCGCCTGCTGCACCAACTTGCAGTCTCCTCTGCACCCCCCTCCCTCCCTGTCCTCATGATTTTTTTTGCTGCTCATGCGTTCCTGCTTTGCGTAGTGGGTTTACGGCTCAGACATCTTCCTTCTCCCGTCACTTGGGTTGAGGATTTGTAGGTACACTGAGGCAAAATCATTAATGGGTGTGCATTGCCCTACTGATGGCAGGCAGTCGCTTTCAGATTTGATCATCTGATGGTCTTCAATCTTTCTGTTTAGATACTTAATTGCAGGCACTTGAATATGATACTTGTTATGATAGACTTGGTTTGTTTATGGGGTTTTATGCAGCACCAAAAAAAATATCATAGTGTATATGGTATACCAAATTTTTTGTTGGGAGTAACTAAGGCCTTACTTCTTCATTTATCTTTTTAGAGCCCTTTTTAGGAAGGTGGTGCACTTATGAGATGAGAGCAAGGGTTTATACACTGCCCCAAGCAGAGACACTGACTGGGGCCTGCTAAATAGTCTGTGATACTCTCTTTAGTAAGCTAACTGACTTTAGCCAGTCTCTTGAAAATGTACCTGCCTAGATTTCCTGGTTCATGCAGCTTTTATGACAGCATCCTGATCAGCTGTAGTCATGGTTGTTTATAATTTTGCCTCTGCATTTTTGCTGGAATGGAATGGGGGATGCATTTGAGACTTCCTTTTGTGAATGTTAAAAATAATGCCTGGTTTAATGTTTGTACTACATGTGTACCAGACCCTAATAAATCATATGTCTGTGTAAAGTAATACAAACTTGCATATACTTCAGGAATTTATATACTGTATTTTACAACATAATCCTTTCTTTCCTACTTATTGTCGGAAACTCAGAATGTAATGTGTGGCAGATGATCACAGTGTGTGCATTATGAGTGTTTCTGAGCCAAAAAGTACTGATGACAGTGAAGGTATCATGGTATGGTACTTGGTTTTAACACTATTCAGAGGATTAATGGAGTGTGGTGGTTGGATGTAGGGTGTTTTAAAGGGTTGATTGACCATGACAGTTGGATGTATGATGCTTAAATAAGTATTGTTCAATTTCTAATTGGAAAGTAAAATAAAAGCCCAACCTGTTTACTGGTGCTGAGTTGATGGTCTGTTATTGCTCTATGGTATATAATATTTATTTTAAAAAGCAGAAAAAAATTCCTATTGCCTGATTGCTGTTTGTGAAGCTTCAGTTTCTCAACACAACTGCATATTGGCATAATGTATGAATTTTCTGCAAATTTGCCCCTACTGCAATTGGAAATACAGTTATTTAAACAGGGAAGCCTTTTACATTTGGATGTACAATTTCTAGTGACCTTGAAAACAAAACCTTTTTGAAAGCTGTATTTCACCTTCTTAAACTTGAAGGAATGAAAATTTTTTCTCAGTTTATTAGCTCTGTTGAATAAATAATAGTATGCTACTGGATAAACATTATTCAGACCTATCTTCAGGGACAGAGCAGACACCATACTCCTAAGTTTTTGTAACGCAGTTATTAATATGATTCTTAAATATTAGTTGAAAAAGTTATTCAACTGAGGTTGAAGAACAAGAGGTTGAAGAACAAGAAAAATATTCCTAGTTCATCTGGCATAAAATACTGCAGTGTTGAATAACTAGCCATACTAGTTCCTGTAAGAGACAAAAATGAATTAACCTTAGCGAGTAATCATTGTCTTTCAGAAGATAATGATACTAGGTTACTATATTTTAGAAGAGAAACTAGTGATTAAGAAAAGACAGACAGATAGGAGATGCATTCCTGTTTGGATTATGTTTTGACCCAGTCAGAAAAACCACACTAAAAAACAAACAAAACCCCCAACCTAAACCTGGTTTATCCTAATTTATCCTAGTTTATCCTAATTGAGACAGTTGTGAGCCAGAAGTAATACTACCAGTATGAATATAGTTTTGCTTTGACTGTGCGAGCTAAAGCAATATGAAACTATGTTTTGTTTACTGTGTTGACAAGAATGTGTGTGTTCAGTAGCTCAGAGATCAGACCCAGTAATAGAGTTATTAATGTAAATGTCTTAAATATATACTGGAGCCTGTAAGTTTCTTGAAAACTTGTGTGTGAAGTGATAGGATTTGCAAGCTCTCTGTTATTAGGTTTNGTGTGGGGGTTGAAATAGGGAAGTAAATGAATGTTGGCTAATGGCCATGTCTTTTCCTAGAGCAAAAAAAAAAATCTTGGAAAGATAAATGAGATTGTGGACCTGGGTTTGTTTCATTACGTGAATGATATGTGATGTTTTGTAAATTATTTATCAGAGCAAGCCTTTCTGAAATGGCTAAAGCACTGTTATATCAAAGGGAAGGAGAATTGTGTGGTTGCCAAGAGCAGACTTTTAGTCAATTCTATGAAAGGAATAATCTTTCCTTTAAAATTATCTGTATTAAGCTTTAAGTAGCAGTTAAGAAACATCCACAAGATTCTGCAAGTGAACAGTTGTGTTTCAATAGCTCTGGACCATTTTTCTGCTGCTGATTATCGGTGTAGCTTATGTATATATATTTTTTTGTTAATATCATTTTGCTTCGAATACAAGTCTGTTTAAAAGTATAATGATGGGACAGATCTGTTGAATTATCTTACTGGCAAGAATAGTAACTAGCTCATTTTCTTTTATTTGTATATATGCTGTTTTTAAATGCAAGTGAAAAATTCTGCAGGTAATTGGTATATCCTTTCCCACCTATAGAAAAACTGACAAAGAATACAATTTTTTTTTAAAAAAAGAATGACTGAATTGGAAATCTGCTAGTTTTATAACTTCGGCGATTATTTTTTTCCAGGTAGCAATTTAATATTTCAGCTATCCATATAATCCATAATGGAGGTGTTGGGAAGACAGGACCACAGAGGATGTTTGTTCCTTTTAGTTATAAGAAAGTTATATTGCCGTTCCCTTTTGTAGTTTATAGAAGAGAACACACATCTCCATACTCATGAAAAGTCTTTGGGTCTAGTCATCTTTTATGTATATATTCTTTGGGGTATACAAGTATGTCAATATTCCTATAATTAGATTGTAAAGAGATGAGCAGTGAGGAGACCTTCTGAGGACTAAGCTTTCAGAAGAAGTGCTATGCTTCAGGGTATGTTTATATGGAAGTGTTTGCAGGGTAAGGATATGTGTACTTCTTTTGTCTGAGTAGGACAACTTTACTTTGCTGGTATCAATGTTCTTTGGAATTTGCTGCTTGATTTAAGGTGATCCTAAAGCTCAACAATATAAATCTAGTTTCAGTATTTCTGTATTGTGTTGTGTTGAGGTATAAGAGCACATCAACACGGAACTGATACCTTCTCAACGTCTTTAAAAACAAGGATTTCCTACTTCCCAGAACTGTTAGGGAATACAGATTTGTAGGTCAAGTGAAGGTAGTCTATCAGCTAAGTATTGTGGCACAGAGTAGAAATGCAAAAATTGAACATGAAAACAACAAATGATTACTTTGGCATAAAACTAACAGCATTGCTTAGATAAATCTGGAAACTAGGAATTTGTGAAAGAAATTATTTTATTTTTTGGGTTTTTGTGATACTAGCTGCTAGAAACTGGTCTGGGAAGGTAGTCTTATTTGAGTATCCCACTTGAAGTAGTTGCACATCATTTTATTTGTTACAGAGCTGTTGACAGATACTTCTGTGTAGGCATTTATATGTGAATATGTTGGATGATGCAGGGTAAGTAGTTTCATTAAAGCTCTAAAAATTACTACAGAAACTGTTTTGGTGTATTTAATTGCTGATAGTTTGTCACATAGCAGATTAAGAAGATCAAGAAGTAAATTTACATCAATTCTTAAGTCTTTTTCTGTCAAGTTCTCTGTATTGCTTCCAGACATTGAGATTTGCGTGTTTGGGTTTTTTTTATTCCGACTGTGTGCAATTGCTGGCGAGACTCATCAGACTGAAATGGATTGTTAGTCTGTTGAATCCAGTGTTTTTACCCTAAAATGGTAGTTCCAGAGTTGTACTGTATGTAAAAGTAATAAAGGATGTTTAGTAAAATAAAATAAAATAAAGAGTTTTTGTAAAAGTTACTGTTTTTTCTTGGGGAAAGGAATCATATTAATCTGTAAAAAAGACCAGTGTGCATCTTAATGTTTGAGCACTATCACATCTGAAGAACAAGTGAATGTGTTCTGGAGCTGAAACTGTGTGTTCAAGAACAATTCTAATCTTTTCTAATTGTTGTTAACACTTGTATTGGAGAGGTTTACATGGATTAGTACACAAGGTTGCTTATTATGGGCCAACTTAACATTTATGAATTATGTTAAGATAACAAACTTTGCAATTGCAAAGTTAGTGAAATTGAGGTTTGTCTTGGTAGTCAATATGTGTACAATAAAATGTCAGGTAAAAGTGAAAGAAAAGATCGAAGGACCACTGAGAAAAGTTTGTTTTGTTTGTTTTTGGTTTTTATTATTATTATTTTGTTGGGGTTTTGTGTTTTGGGTATTTTTTTTCCCCTCTAGCTAACTCTGTCTCTTTATTTTTAAATCTAGCCACGAGCTGATCCCATCCCGATATGTAGCTTTTGTTTGGGAACGAAAGAATCAAATCGTGAAAAAAAACCAGAAGAGCTGTTGTCTTGTGCAGACTGTGGCAGCAGTGGTAAGTTGGCTGAATTTACAAATACTAGATATGTTTATGTTTAAGTCTTTTTTTAAGGAATATAGAAGTATTTTAAACTTGTGAATGTCACCCTCTCTTTAGACATAAATTGATAACTGAAACAAAGGGAGGGTGGAAGAGACTTATTTTTTTTACTAAAATTTTGTCATCTGTATAATGACAAGTGAGAGCCAAAAGTATAGATCTGCTGAGTAAATTAATAGGGAACCCCCACTTGTAAAATACAAGAATTCTGTTATTGTATGGGACCTGTGTTTAATCTGAAAACTCAGTTTTGCATTGTGACATCAAATGATGATCAAGAATTTTGCTTGCACACTTGCAACATTTCAGAAGCTGAGGAATAATCATAATAATAAAAAAGACTGCATAGTGGTCTTTGCTGTTCCGTATCTCATTATTTCCAATTCATTTTTTATAAGATTCTTTTGTTACTCAAGTGGCATTTTGAATAGTATGTCAAGTAACATCCTAAAGCTGTTAGGCACCTGTTACATGTCAGGCAGAAGACAGTCACTCTCTACTGATCATATGTAGGTTGCTGCTGTGTGTTGCAGCATCTCTTGCACTCTGAATACAGGTGCTTCCCTTAAAGCGGGCAACTAGGTTAATTTTGAAAATTAAATACTCCAGCGCAGTGCTTGTACATGGATGATACCAAATGTGTTCTTGGCCTAGGTTATTCCTGATCCACAGAGGAATTTGGCTGAGAAACTTGGGCAAATCTCTTTAGCAACTCTGTGCCATAAAGCTTTTTCTGGCACAACTGTAGTGTGCTGGATGTGAAAATCCTCCCATCAGTGTAGCTATTCTGGAAAAAAATCATTTGCGGAAAATAGCTTTATGCTGGAAGAGGAGTTATTTGGCTAGTATAGTTTCAGTTGAATTAACTGGTTTTGTTTAGCTGTGCCAGTAAAAAATTTTGTCCCCATAAGCGTACAGCTGTATTGGGAAGTATTTTGATTAAGCTTTGCAATGTAGACCATCAAAGAAAAAACAGCAGTGCTGCTTTAAAGTCACAGGCTGCATCGTCCAGCTGCTTGGTGCTACCCCTTTGTGCTGGTACCTCGTTGCATATGAACTAGATTGAGGAGCAAACGTAGTTGAAAGACAAGAAGTTTGATCAGTTCTCCAGTCCACTTCACTGCACAGCCGTACCAGCTTCTGTGAAGAAAGAAGAAGAGGGAAGTGCTCGAGAGGCAAATGAGTAGAGAACAAATAGCGTCTGCTTAAACTAGCACTGTTTTTGAGAAGATTGGAAGTGAAATTATTGTTTCAGTGTCTTTAAATTCAGAGTCCATGTGTATCATCGTTGGGTAGGTGTGCTGAAGATAGCCTGTCATGGGTACCATGGTAGCTACATAAGTACTTGAGTGAAAACAGTGTGGATCAAAAATGTGTTTTCAGTTAATCAAGTTATGCTTTTGATTGTGTGCTTCTGAATCTGTCACTCCAGACAGATACTTCATATTTTAGCCAGTGTATTTTTTAGCATAGTGATTAAATTTTAGATTTAGATTTTTTAGCAAGTGTTTAAATGGTGAAGTCAGGAGGTGGCTTTTTCACTGCAGTACACAAAATCAAACCCGTTAGATTGTCCATGGTCTTCCTTTAATAGTTTACAGCTTTCCTGTATTTTCAAATCTGTATTCTAATATCTGGAAATTTAATAGGATGTGTGGTTGGTTAGACTCTGGTACACAGAGTTTACAATAATCAGGTGAGCTTAGATACCAGCTACTCTTCTGTTGTGCAGTAATCCCCTGGTAGGTCTAAGATGCTTTAGAACTGGAAATCTTGACTTTCATGGATCAGCTTCCATTTGAATTAACACTGATACATTCTCTCTGCCTCATTAAGACTAAATTATCTTGAATTAGTTCCTCAGATATATTAGATACAAAAAATGAAATGTTGAGGCTGCCAATCAGATTGCTGGATGGTTAAACTTTAGCTACTGATGCCTAACTAAAATAAAAACCAATCTCAGTTCAATTTATAAATAACAAAACTTCACTGAAGTGGAGGTTTATTGTAATTGGATTTGTAATTTTGCACATAGCAGTGAATCTCGAAGCTGATCTTGATGTCTAACAAACATAAAAGAAATTGCATGTTGCGCACAGCAAGCAAATTGTTCATTTTATCAGAGATTAAATTGCAGTGCCCACTACTGGCATATCTGCTTCCCTTTGTTGTTTAGTATCTCTTCAGGTAGTGCTTCTGCATTCTGAAAGCAGAAACTATCTGGATATCTGCACACTTCATTGATACTATTATTTTGTGGTGTTTGGGAGGATAATGCATTTGGGCAGTTGAAACGAAATGCACTGTTACGTTACTTTGAACAGGGTATTTTCTAAAGGAGTAAGGTGTGGGATGTCAGATGTGAGAAGACAAATTCTATTACAAAAGCAAGCGTTTTTTTCCTCATGCCTCCTGGTTTTTCCCCTATCTTTTGATCTTGAAAAATCAATAAACTTGAGAACTGGAATCGAGCTCTAATTCAGTTTTCCCAATTGAGAGGTGCAGAAGCAATTAAAGAGCCACTGCTGACAGATTTTAAAAAGGGAGTTGAATTTTTAGAAAGAGGAGGAAGAAAAAGTTGAGTTGCTGGGGAACTCTAATAAATATTTTAAACAAGGGGAAAAAAATAGGTAAAAGTAGAATACCTGTGGGTGCTGACTGTCCTTTCAAACAAATAGTATGTTAGGCTGAGAAGGAAAGAGGGTTACCGATCAAAGATAGGTAGGGGGAGGTGGGAGAGCACACCAATGGAAACATCGGAGTCAGGTCAAAAGAAGTAAAGGCAGAAAATGTTTGGAAAGGACTGTGCAGAGATTGCTTTATAAAGGAGACTTAGGGTACACTTTAAGGAACTATGGGAATTGTCTTGATTATTGCTGTCTGTGGGAGTATGTTGTCTAGTTGGATAAAATAGGAAACCTGAGGGTTGAAAAACCTACTACGTGCCTGAAGATAGGTGCACTCATCCTCCCTGCTCATAGCTAAAAGTCATCCTAAATAATAATGCTTTCTACCTAAAAGGTTATCAAACACAAGGGGGTTTTTTTTGTGAATTATTTCATACATTAGTTCACAACATTTGTATCAAAGCTAAAAATAGCCGGAGATACTAGTATATTTAATATAGCACTGTACATAATTGTTGTCACTGATATAATCCTTTTTCTTTTAAAAGAATAGTTGTTTTGTCAAACCCTTGGAAGAATAAACAAGGCCCAAATTTGCAACAAGGAAACAAAATTGAACAGGTTGAAAGAGTTGCTTGCCTTCAATCACAAAGGAGTGAGGCATCGTGTTTTTACTTCCTGAGCTCACCGTTTTCTGCCACATCAATGTATCACAGATCTTAGCCTTTTTTAACTGGGGGGGAATGCAAATGAATTTTAAAGAGTTTAATTTTTAGTAACTTTATAAGCCTGTATATGTATTCCTGGTGGAAATCGACAGCTTTCAAAGGTCTAAATTTCCAATAATCTGTTAAACTTGTGTGCTATGTTAAAATATCGATGCTGCTGAGGTTTAAAAGAAAGTCAGGTTATTGAACTGTGAGAAATTACCATCTAAAACACTTCAAACTAGAGAATGATCAAGTGTTGTAAACCTCTTGGCAATATATCTGCTTCTAGATATGGAGAAGATAGTATGTTCCTGATTTCAGTTTAGATCAGTTAGAGCTGAAATACTGTTAATTTTGAAGCCAGAAACATGCTTTCCCTCTTAGAGTCTTTCAAATTTAAAGTAAATGGCTGTAAAATGAGTGAAGGTCACAGGGTTTCTGACTGACTACAAAAATTTGTTAAACTATGAAAGTAGTTAAACAGAGTCTCTCTTAAAAGTGAAACCTGTGTTGATTACCACTTCATGTCTGGTAGGCGTTATCCTCTACTTGTAATTGTTGTATTTGCACTGTGTCAATTTGAAGAATGTAGTTATTATTAGCTATTAATGAACAATACCATATGATATTTTGAAAATTGGAAATTCCTGGACTGTCTCTGCTAGTCCATTCCTAGGAAAGGCAGTGAAAGAACATGGCAAATGCATAATGATTATTCCCATTTGCACTCTTCCAGCCTCTAGTTATTTGTGGCTCAAGGACATGGAGTTGCAAGCAGAATCTTTATATTTCATACCAATGGATTTTTTTCTTGAATTTTTGTGTGATAGTAAAATCTAAAACTTAAGGATAATAAATTTATTAAGCTAGCTGTGTAATTGCTTGAATGAGAAATGTTATGTTGGTAGATAACTGAGAAATAAAGTAACCCCGTTACACATAATCTGTCCATAGTTATCAAGCAGTGGAATGGAATTCTGTTCTGTTTATACTTCTCAGTTATTTACTTAAGGCAAAGTTAAAATCAACAATTTGAACCACAACTTACTTGGTCGTTGAAGTAAATCACTTGTTTGCAGGCTAGATAACTGGAATTAAATGTACTTATATGGAGGTAATTGGTTTATGATTACGCTTTAATGTGCTAATATAGTTGTTAATTCATGGTTGATGAAATAAGTCTTTCTGTGATATTGATTATTAATATTAGCCACTCTAGGGAGCTTTTTTCTTATTTCTTAGTTGATTTTTTTAAAGTGAAGCACTTGTTAAGCTTTAGTGAAGGGAACAGTGTAACATTGAACTCAGCTATGCAGTAGCAGAGTCTGTTCATCACTTTCAAGAAAAAGAGTCACTTTTAAGTGCATATTTGGCTTTAAGCACAGAAATTTGTTAATGTGTCTTAAACTGTATGCTAAGAATCAAATGGCAATGCTTTTTGAATATCTTTGGTTTTGAAACTACTCTTTGAACTTATTATTGATTGTTCTTTACCAATATATTATATTCCTGCATTTTATTTTGAGGATATTTACACAACTTAAGTTGTCTTTTCAAGTTTAACAAAAAGTGGATTAAGCCGTGAATACATACAATGAAAGGAAATAAAATCTGAAATTTGCACTTATTAAAGTGGTTTTTGCATTCCGTCAGGCATCTTTGCCATTCATGCCTCAGTCTGTTAGAAGACAAAAATAGCAAATGCCTGTGGATTAGCTTGTATTCTTGGTCATGGTGATTTAGCTCAGTCTTGGACTGAGAAAGAGTGGATGGAGGAAGTCTGAATCACTATGACTAGACCATTACCTGGAAGAAAGCATGTACCCTGACTCCAACAGTGAGAAGAAAGCATCCTTCATGTGCATCACATCACTGCAGCCATCTATAAATGCAGCACAGCGTCAGGGATTCTTATCTCTCCTTACAACTTATGGGTTGATGTTCTTGATAATCTGTGAATATAACACTGGCAAAAAGTGTTGCCCCGGGAAGGCTTATCCCTTCCTATTTAGCAGTGCTTTTATCTTTTCTGTATTATGGGTACACTCTATTGAGGTTGCTGAAGACATAAAATATCATTGCCAGTATTGCCTAAGGTGTTGTATGTGTTCAGTTGTCTGATATTTTGTATTAATTGGAAAAGCCAAGTAGGCTATGAAAAGAGGATGGTCCTGCCAAGGAGTAAAATGGTTTCGTGGGAGATGGTAGTTTAGCTACTCTTTATCCCCACCACTGGTTTAAATCTTCCTTTACAGTAAGCTTTTCTTGTACCAATTGCTGGCTTCACTTCTTTTTTTCTTTCTTGCTGCCTTGAAATTGTTCTTTGTGTATAATTAAGTTGTAATAAAAAATGCATATAGTTTGATTTTTAAGTTTCTCTGGTAGATACTCAGTATGTTTAGAAAAATAACTAGTAAGGTTTTATCTAAAGATTTCCTCTGTTTATGTTGCACTGCTATGAAAGGGAAGTGGGGTCAGGTTTGTAAAAACACTTTTTTCAGAACCAATGGCAGTTTAATATGCTATGGAAATAACAAAGTGAAAATAAAAATTCAACTTTAGGTGCTGGTGTAGACCATTCAAAGGTGTAAGTTACGGTAGAAGTCACCTTTCTACCTGTCTTCATAAATGAGTTTCATGGTAGTTATTCTGTATCTTTGTATGAAGTAGAGGAGTTAAATAATGTGTTGCAAAGTTCTGAAAACAGCTGGTGCTTGCAGGGTTCTGGTGGTGCTGTCTATATCCTGTTGAACTTAAGAATCAATTTTACCAATCTCAAATCTCAAGCTTTAAATATTTTGATTTTTTTAGGGCATCCATCGTGCTTGAAATTCTGTCCTGAGTTAACAACAAATGTGAAGGCCTTAAGATGGCAGTGTATTGAATGCAAGACATGCAGTGCGTGCAGGATCCAAGGCAAAAATGCAGTAAGTTAGACTGTTGAGTGTTATCTGACTTTTCTTTGTTTACCGTAGCTCTATACTTAGCACATGTGCAAATACAAATCACTGATGTGCAACTTCAAGCAATGCTGTATTAAGTCTTTTTTTCCTCTTCCTTCCCCACCCCACTCCCCTCACCTCCCCTTCAGGATAACATGCTTTTTTGCGACTCCTGTGATAGAGGGTTCCACATGGAGTGCTGTGACCCACCACTTTCCCGAATGCCAAAAGGTGATAATAAAAATACTTTCAATGAAAATACTTTCATTCATAGTCTTTTCTTATATTAACTGACCAAAAGTTCTTGACCATGCTAATTATGTTTGCCTTGGTAAACACTATTATTTCAGTCATGTCAAAGCCAATAACTTTATTTTTCTTTACTTGAGATTCTTTTCTCAGGAAAATAGTAAGGGTCTGTGGTCAGTTGGCCAACAAATCAATGCACAGTGAATTCATTTGGTCAATTTATTGAAGGTGAAGTTTTATGAATGCTGTTAAAATGCTTGGAGTATGTACACTGACAAAGAAATTGTTAAAGCAAGTGGAAGAGCCTGCTTCTTCCTGCCATTTGTAAGAGTAATTTAAAAAACAGATGAAGAAACAAAACATCTGTATGTTTTCAGGTTCTATAATCTCTAGATTTCTGATATATAGCACTTCTCACTCCTGCTCCTGCATCTTCATGGCTTTCCCTATTTAGTTTTTAAGTTAAACTCTAGACTTCTTCCAGCTTTTTTTTTTTTTCCCCCATGTCCCCAGCCTTATCTGTAATAAGTAAGTGTTCGGACATGGTCATCTAACATTGAAAGGATGCCAAATTCATGTTGTTGTATATTAAAATAAATAAAGCTAGGTGTGATCTGGTATTTTCTTTAGCGTGCTTAAGTACAAAGCTTAGATTGCTTTGTAAGACACGTAATTTTTTCCCTGTCTTCTGTCTGAAGAAAGATCTAAGTTGTATAAGGAGGGACAAGCTAGAACAGAAGTTATTCTAAGAATCCATTTGCTTATGATCTTTTCTGTGATCCTTGATGCCTCTTTTTTTTTTTTTCCTCTCTCTGTGAGCGCTTTGCTTTCAAAAATGGCCAAGTGTAGATAGAAGTGGATCACTTTTCTCTGTCCACATCCCCTTCCCTATATCCTGTTCATAAGGCAATCTGTTGACCTTGTGTACTTGGCATCTATCTCAGTAGACACCTGCAGTACAGATTAAATGAACTGTGTACAATTAAACTTTTTTTTTTCCTTTATGTAGGGATGTGGATTTGCCAGGTCTGTAGACCAAAGAAGAAAGGGAGAAAGCTGCTTCATGAGAAAGCCGCCCAAATAAGGCGACGATATGCAAAACCTATTGGACGACCGAAAAATAAACTAAAGCAACGAATGTTGTAGGTTTTTTGTTTGTTTGTTTGTGGTTTTGGGTTTTTTTAAATGTTTCTGAGAATGTAGTTGGTTAAGAGTTGATGCAGGTTCAACTACAGTTTTTAACTGTATTTCAAGGTGGGGATAGTAGGTGATGAGTATTTTAGTATATACCTTTTAGCCCAATGGCCAATAATTTCTTAATTATAATGGGTACTTCATGTCGTGTGAGGAAGCAATGAAAAACTTACAGTAACTTAACTTTTCTAGATCCCATAATTTTTTAACAAAACTTCTACCAAGAGCAGATACAAATAAAAGTATGGGTGATAACATTAGTCACAGCTATCTTCTAAGTGTAACTTCAAATAATTGAAGTACATACTGAATCTATACTAAGTGGGTATCTATAATAGTGAGTTATGTACATCCAGCTTCAGGAGACTGTTCTGCTCAAAGACCTGTTCAAAATTTGTATAAAAATGACTTTACTAGTTAATATCTACTCACAAAACTCATTCCAAAAAGCAAACTTTGCAAGTACTACAGAAGTTCTGATTTCATTGGTACTCTGGAAAAAATTATTACTTGAATTCTGCTGTTAAGCTGCCAGTGGTTACTAGGGAAAGAGGTTGCAATTCCTCTTGCTTCTCAGGAATGTGTTTATCTAAGATAAGAGCATGCTGTAATTCTTCTGGCATCTGTCTTTCCAGGGAACGCTGTAGTTGGACATCGTAAGGCTTGGTTGGAGTATTGTTTAAGTAGCATCCAAATGCTGAGTTGACATTACACTAGGTGTTAAACGGGAACAGATTCTGTTAGCTCCAGTAGCATTTTGCCCCCCATCACATGTTCCTATGAACATATGCCTTTCTTCTCCTGTTTAACTATCTGTTTGGCCATGTCAACTCAGCAGCTGAAAAGCTTTTGGGCTCTATCTACTACTCATTCTGGCATGTGGCTGTTATCCAACCATTTTTCTCTATAAACACCTGTCTGGTATTCTTCAGAGTCGCACAGTAACTGCTGTAAAACTTTGCATTTTGCAAAATAAGGATTTCTGGAGCAAGTGGAGCCAACATGTAAAGACAGGAGGACAAAAAAATATACTCACAGTACAGTACTAGAGTACAGCACACTAGTCAAGTTGACGTACTTGGTGCTGTACCGCTTGCTATATTCTGTGTCCCCTCTCTCTGCCAGGTTCTTTTGTCCTTGCCCTGAAGTTCAGTGTATACCACTCTAGGAAAGTAGTACAGGGCAAGGATGAAGTGTGGAACTACATGAGAGTAAAAGATGTAGTTGTCATGGCTCATGAGAGCATGCTGTTAAAGGAAGAGTGGGTGAAACATTTTTTTACTTCTTTCTCCTCCTGACCAAATAACTTAGTAATTTGAAAGTCATTGAAATAACCATACAACTTTCAGTGTTTTAAGTGAGATTCCTATGTATTATTTTTTGTGAATAATAAAAATATTCCCTATATCTCTAGCTACAGCTCTGGCTCTAGCTACACCTCTGGCTTTATCCCTTCAAAAACTCCTAAGCCTTCAACTGGATTTCTACTACAGTATTGCCGTCTTACTTCTCTAAAAACATGTCCGTGATTTGGGTTCCCACAGTGAATTTAGCAGGAATATCTGTCTGATGTAGTAATTTTGCTTCTCCTCCCTCCTCATACAAGTAAAAGAAAAGTGGGAAAGGTTGTGAGGGTTTTACTGTTACATTTTGGTAATGGGATTCTGAGCTGCAACTTTTAAAATAAATGTCATACTAAAGGGTGCAGAAGGTCTCTTAGCATTGCATGACAATTACGAATATCTTACGAAGATTTTATTTTCTTTGTAGCACGTGAGCCACATGAGCATGTTAGTGTAGTATTTGGGGGACTATAATAAGTATTTGCAATACTGTGGGCACATTTCTATTACTTGAATGTCTAACATAAATATAAAACAAAGTAATCCATTTTAGAAAAACAATGGTTAGGAGATGAGATGAGAAGAGACTCTTCCTCATGGACTCCTATTTAAAAGTGATGATGGAGTACAGAAGACAACAGTGTCATACATAAAAGCATGTGGTCACGTGAAATAAAGGAAAGTTAGCCTATGCCACTTAGTTCTTTTTGTGTAGTACAAAGAAAATCTGTCCAGTAGTACTGCAATAATTTTTTGCCTGTTGACCATCTGTAGGAAGTCCTTCACAGGCAAATTACTGCATAGGATTAACTAAAACCAGGTGTGTGTTGGCCTCTGGCACTGATGGTGATTACTACATCTGGTAGTAAGAATAGATCCTGTGATGAACGTAAGTTTATGGCACCAAAGGATTCAAAAGACTCAGAAGTTTTTGGTTTTGTTGCCTCTTAGGAGCTAACCAAATTTAAGGATGTATGAGTGGACAGGAGGCTAGTTCTTAAACTGGTGGACCCTTGGAGTTCAGTAAACCAGATGGTAGCCCCAGGCTGTTCAATCTCTAATTAGAAGTGACCTGTTGGAATTAATTACTTCAGTATCTCAATTAAGAAGGCAAAATCTGTGGAAGAAAACTTTCTGCTGTAAAGTCAATAAGCTAACTTCAAAGAGCAGGATGGAAAAGGGAATGGAAGCATTTGACGCACCTATGTAGCTTTGTTTAGATTTGCAGTTTGATTGTGCCTCTTGATGCCCATTTCTTTTACTGCAAATATTTTTAAACGTTCTGTTTCTATATACTTACAATATACTACTCTCCAGCATATCCTTCAGTGTTGTTCCTCTCTTCAGTCATTAGTGACCAGCTAAACCGGTACTTTTGCTGTCACAAATGTTGGCTTTCAGCATGCCCTTTTTCTTTCTAGTATTTAAATAACACTCACCACTCTTCCTTAACACCTTCCATGTTAGACTTGATTGATTTACAGCTTTTCTACAAACACCACTTGGTCTTACAGTTTTGCTTTTTTGTTTCCTTTGCTATTTTTGTTTTTGCTATTGTTACAATTTCTAAAGAAAAGAGAGTCTATTTCTTTAGTTTTGCTGTAATGCTTTTCATAAACTACCTCATTTTGCTTTTAGGTCTTTGGCAGTAGTTTTCAGTGCTATTGCTGACATACATAATCCAATCAGAGTGTGGAAAACCCAGCAGTTTCTTGAACACTGGCTGTATTGCTTTAAAGGACTAGTAAACTTTCTCTACAGTTTAAGCAAATATAGTCTTAAGTGTTTTGGTATACAGTAATATATTAGCAGTGAACATGTGCATCTCCTTTGTGTGTACAATGAACTCTGTGGTGATATAGCAGTTACTGTACTCAGACACAATGCACTGATGTTTTTCTCCAAAGCAGCACACTTTTGCCATGCCTAAAAGTAGATGAGGAGGCTGTATGCTGGGATATCTTGCTGTCTCAGCTGCTATAATTTATATGTACTGTGGACTATCTTTTAAGGAAAAGGGGATGGGGGACAAAAATAAAGAAAGGGGGGGGGGGCGGAAGCTGGATGTTATGTCATAGCATGAGATGTATTTCCAAAGTGTGTATGTCTTTAGTTTTCTTGAAATATTTTTAAGTACAGTGGCATAAGTAACTTGTATAAACTGTAGTACTATTTGGCAGTAGTTACAGATTTTTAATGCTGATTTTTATTTTCCAAATTTTTGCATAGGTCTGTAACCAGCGATGAAGGATCCGTGAATGCATTCACAGGAAGGGGGTCACCTGGTAGGGGTCAAAAGACTAAAGTCTGTACCACACCTTCATCTGGTCATGCTGCATCTGTGAAGGATTCAAGCAGCAGATTGCCTGTTACAGACCCCACTCGGCCTGGTGCCACCACCAAAATCACCACCACCTCCACCTACATATCTGCCTCTACACTTAAAGTTAACAAGAAAACCAAAGGGCTTATTGATGGCCTTACTAAGTTCTTTACACCATCACCTGATGGTCGCAGATCACGAGGTGAAATAATAGACTTTTCAAAGCACTATCGTCCAAGGAAAAAGGTCTCTCAGAAACAGTCATGCACTTCTCTTGTGTTGGCTACAGGTACCACACAAAAGCTAAAACCTCCACCTTCTTCACTTCTACCCCCAACCCCCATCTCTGGTCAGAGCCCCAGTTCGCAAAAATCCAGCACTTCCACTTCTTCTAACTCTCCTCAAAGTTCTTCCAGTCAGTCAAGCATACCCTCCTTTAGTAGTCTTCCTAATAACAGTCAGCTAAAGGGACTCTTTGATGGACTCTCTCATATCTATACCACTCAGGGACAGTCCCGAAAAAAGGGACACCCAAGCTATGCGCCACCCAAGTGTTTGCGTCATAAACCAGAATTAACTTCCACATCAAAATCTAATAGCCATTTCTATGGAAAGAAAGAGGTTAGGAGTAGGTTTGTTTCTCGTGCCTGGACCTCTGGATGGGGTGTGTCTAGAGGACATGCTTTTAAAGCAATTGCTCGCCTCAAGAGAACAACTTTCCTTAAAAAGCACAGGATTCTAGGCAGATTAAAGTATAAAATGACCCCTCAGATGGGGACCCCCTCACCAGGGAAGGGGAGCTTGGCAGACGGAAGGATTAAACCTGATCAGGATGATGGTAAGCAAAGGTCAAAGCGCCAACCAAACCTGCGTCCCATCCAAAACCAAAATTCTTATATTGTCACATAGGTCTTAGCTATTTCTCTTGTTCTTACTTCACTTTCATACAAAAGCAACAAAACTTTGACCTTTTATCTAATGCTGACTAAATCTCCAAAATGTTTTTTCTGACTAATACCACACCACCTTTTTATTATTTTTTGCATCTGTAGTGACACTAGGAGCCCCAAATGCCTTCATGATGTTGCTTATGGCTGTGTAGTACCGCATGAGTAGCCACTGTTCACGCTACTTCCTTATTCTTCCCTTGCCCTTTCTCTGGCAGTAGTGCTGTCGTCATGATTGTGTGCTGTCAGTGCTTACAGTGATGGGCATTTCAATTCATTTCCGTCTGCTCCATTGCTTTTTCATGAACAATTCCATCCTGCTACAGTCTCCACAACACTTGATCTGTATTGCTGTGAACTACCTTTTTTTATAATTACTTTATTTAAGAAAAAATATATTTATAATGTTTGAATGTAAACTTAGCTTAGCATTGGTCTCCAACTTCTAAGGGCAACCTCTTTTTCTTTTATTTTTACCTTGTAGAGTATACTGGAATTTATCAAGTGGCATAGTTCTAGTGATAGAGTATATTCCATTTCACGAGGTTCAAAACTCATTTACTAGAACTGGACTGTGAAGGCTTATACAGACAGACAAGCAAATACCCAAAATAGCTCATGCAGCAGCAAACTATAAAACAAGAAGGGGGGAAGGTTTCATTTCTGCTCCTTAGTAATCTCAAATTTAGTTAAAATGGGGAGTCATAATAGCCATAGTTGCTACAATCCTATTTAGGACTACCGCTTTGGTAAGGCACATGTAACCTTCATGTCTGAATAAACTTTTTGCTGGTTTTAAATAACAGATACTGAAATCAAACTAAGCATCAAACAAGAAAATACGGATATATTTCTGGTGGGAAGCAAGGACACTGTTACACAGGAGGATTTGGAAGTATTTAAGCAGGCTCGAGAACTTTCCATGGAGGTAAGAATCATGTTGCCTAAAATGTAGTTATTTCTGTAAATAAAAATTTAGTTCATTTTCATATGTCTGTTCATCTTCAATTTTAATATATTCCATTTGATCTAATGTGTCATGCTTGCTGTGATTTAATTTGGGGGACACTGTCTGTGTGGTTATGTTCTCCTAGATTGGAGAAAAGATATCACACTGGAATGGGTCAGATGATAAGTGACAATTGAGACAGATTTTGAAAGATATACTTGAGTATTTTGGACACAGGACTACCACTGATGAAGCATAGAGATTAAGCGTAGTTGGCATTGCGGTCAGGACTGAGAGGATGTTGGTTGGTAAGAATGTGCGTGATGATTTTCCTATGTGGATAAAGCAGCCACTGTGAAAAGTTAAGTCTGTCCCAGTAAATGCTATTTTATAGGAAACTAGGTTTAGTGAGTTCATAACTTTATTTCACCCCATGATTTAACACACTTTGAGTTTAAGTACTGTAGACTTTTTTTCCAGCAGCGAAAATATTTGAGCTGAATCTGTCTAAAAGTCTTTATTTCAGCAAGTGTTAATGTTGCTCTTTAAGGTATATAGTGGTAATCCTAAAGCTTGTGGAGACTGAGCTGCTTTCATTTTTTGGTTTTCTTTTGGTGTCTTTTATGTTTTGGCTTTGTTTTATTGTTTGGGTTTTTGCCAAGTAAGCTGGGCTCAGCAGCTAAAACTTCCTATAGCAAACCATACTTTTACTTTTCTGTGTCTGGGAAATGAGTAACCAGTCTATTTGAGAACCTGGGTCAGAAGGGAGGTGCATGTTCTGTTTCAACTGCTGCTTTTTGTAAAATTCCATCATAAATGAGTCTGTCTTGTACTTTTTTCAGTAATGGAAGTCACTTAATTTTTTTCAGATTTAGTGTACAAAAACTGACATTACCTGCTATGGGTCAATGCAGTGACCTTTTTATAGTCTTAATTCAGAGTGTGTTAACCAACAAACTCAAACCACGTTTAAAGATTCAACTTGATTATTAGTTTGTACTTCCATTTGCTTATGGAAATAGTTCCCACCTCCTCTTTTCTTTGTCTTTTGTATGCAGTCCAAAAATGTTAGGTGGTAAGATTTGTAAAATTTGTGGCATTGGAATTACCTCCCCCCACCGCCCTGGCCCTTTCTTCCTTGTTTGTAGTTCACCAGCCCTTTAGAGTTTAGTAATCATTTTCTGATGAGCTCAATTTCAGTGTAATAGTTGATATTAGTGTGTGTTAGCATACTGTTGACTGTTATGAGGTGAATTCCAAGGACTCTAGAAGGGTTCTGCTGATGCCTTCTCCCTTATTGTTTTGATAAAAGGACATCTTTGAGTTTGAACCAGAGCTGTAGAGAAATTCTTGCACTAGATGGACAGTGTGAAAGGAACAGTTGTGCCTTTTATTTGGCTAGGCTGTGCACTGTCTATTTGTATGCACTTACTTGTAGGCACTGCTTGCTTAACTTCATGTTTAGTTGTTTGGCACCTTGAAAGAAATTTTCACTGCTTATATTTGTGTGTTGGCAAATGCTGTCCTTGCTCCAGGTTGGAAGAACTTAAGCAACTGATTTGAATACTTCAGGTTTCTCACACCTTCACTGGGTGAGACTGATGATATAAAGCTAACTTTCCTTTTACTTTTTCTGTAATTAATATACTGCTTTTATTGCACCTGACAGAAAATTGGGTGTAAAAACACTGGTGAAACAAGTGGGCGATACCCTTCAGTGATTGAGTTTGGAAAATATGAGATCCAGACCTGGTATTCTTCACCTTACCCACAGGAATATGCAAGGTAGTGAGTTGTCAAGATTGTGATACGTTGTTGGAATTTTTACTAACTTGATAATTGTAATTTCCTTACTCTTTTCTAACTTCTATAATTTACAACTTTTAAAAGTAAATATGCTTTTGTAATTATAAGTGAGAACAAGGATTTGTCTTGTCTTTTTATAAGTTCTAATCAAAGAAGCATTAAAAAGACCAATTTTCCTAGTCCTGCAAAAACATAATCGTGCAGTGCGTATTGGCATGGTTTTGTTGGGTTTTGTTGGTTTTGGTTTTGTTTGGGTGTTGTTTGGTTTGGTTTTGTTTGGTTTGTTTGTTTGTTGTCATTGTTGTTGGGGTTTTTTTTGGTTTTTTTTTTTAAACCATTGCAACCAGGTGTGTCCAGCTTCTGGCCATGGATAGCAAGTAATCTCATTTGTCATCCAGAATTTGCTAACCTCCTTTTTCTAGGTACTTGGGATAAGTCTGAACCTGCTAGATAAATAAAGTCAAAGTGAGCAAGCTGGGGCAACAGTGTGCCGTTTCTGGCCTTCTTTGCCAGGGTGCACCTGGGAGTCAGGCAGAGAGCCTGAACTAGTATGCGTGCTCAGCAGATCTCTGCTGATTTTTGTGTGTGCTGGAAATAAATGTTTTATGAATTCATTTGATCTATGGCACGCATGGAGATTTTCAGAACTGTATGTTTGTCAAGTTCTGCTGCTATAGCAAGCAACCAAGTTAAGTGGCCTGTTGCAAAATGCCTTTGCATTGCATTACTGTAAACTGCCTTTTGTCTCCATCCCTCTCACTCCTTGATAACCTAATTTATGTGTGGTGGGAATGAGGGATATATTGTGTATTCGTAAGTTAAAAATCACGGGCTAAAAAAAGTGTAGAGAGCATTTCTATTTCATCTTACTGCAACTGCTTTTATACTTTTAGTATTTATTTTGGTTATTTTTTTATGCCCTCAATTTATATCATATTGTGAAAGACAATGTCACCTGTTCCAGCAAGTAAACTAATCCAAGATGGAGGCATAATGATGGATAATTAGTATGAGGCAACATGGGAAGGCATCTGTAGGAGGCAGTGTGGTTCTTGGCTCCGAGTGCAATGGGATTACATCATGGCACAAACAGTTCAAACTACTTTTTATGTTGTTGATGAACTATCTTAGAGTACTGGAATAGTGGCTATGATCCCAATGTGATCCTAGGATGTGCCAGTAGCTTCAGAGGAGATAAGGATTTTCCTCTGCTTTAAAATTTTGTGGACTAATTAATTTCTGCAGCAGTCTTCCATTGCTTCAGGAATTTAAAAATGAAGGTAAATAGCCATAAAATACACGGAAAGGAGCAATTTCTGGTATGTAGAACACTTGTCGGCATTGTCTTACATGGGGCATGTGGGTGCTTGCATGTAGTCTGAACCAAATCCTCCCTGGATGACTACAGTAATCTCTGTTGCCTGTGTCATGGAGATGTGTGGAAGGGAGGCTTTTTGCCTAGATGCAAACTGTTTCAGTGGCCTTCTGTGTTCAAGTAAAGAGACAATTTAGGTGGGGGGGTACAATCCTACTGCAGTCTGCTGTCCCACCCAAGTATTTCAAAGACAGTAGAAAGAAAAATTGTCTCCTAGCCTTCCCCACATACAGAATAAAGAAAACTAAAGGCAAGGAGACTCGCTATATTCTGCTGCGTGTCTCCTTTACTTCATTGGAAGAAATTCTGAAGTATGACTCCAGTGGAGCCGCTCTGATAGACAGCACAGCAGAAATTTAGGTGGAATGTGGGAAGGGGGATGTAACTGGGATCTACTGGAGGCTGGACCACAAAACAGCTGGCCACAATCCAACTCTGTTGAATTCGGTTCATTATGATTGATTGAATCTGATCTTTTCTTATCTTCCTTTTCTAATGAGTGATATGTGTGTTTAATCACTTCCTCTAATGTGATTTCTTTTTTTTTTTTTTTAAACTTAAGCAGCATTTACTTATGGTACCTTATATTTAAATAGGGAAGGCTTTTCACTTTGTGCTAACCTTTTTTGTTTACAGAACTTAACAAATTTTTTTGTATAAAATATCTTTCTAATTTTCATACAGATTACCAAAGCTTTACCTGTGTGAATTCTGTCTTAAATACATGAAAAGTAAAAACATTTTGTTAAGGCACTCAAAGAAATGTGGCTGGTTTCATCCTCCAGCCAATGAAATCTACAGAAGAAATGACCTTTCAGTATTTGAGGTAGGTATAACAAAATCTAAATTTCTGAAAATAACAGGTTTGTAGACATTACAGATTAATTGTAGAACTGGTGAAAACTTTATATACTTACATACTTCCTTGCTTGTACTGCAAAACCAAGTTCATCTTCCCTGTCCTGTTCTGTCACAATTCTTACTTTCATTACTTGTGCTTCATGCATTACCCAACCTCTTAAGATACTTGTATAGCGTGCATCTTAGATGGGGCCTGGAATAGAACCTTTTTGACTGGATTGCCTTTCACCTCACAGCAAAAGTCCCTCTTGCACTCATTCATTTCTGGCTATTTGAATATCTTCAGTGTATATCTTCTCTTCATACTGTAGATGCTTCCAGTGTGTAGAAGCAAGAAAAGTAGTTTCTTGTGCGTTTATCTAAAAATACAAATGTAGCTACTAAGTGCTTTTGCTTTCCTTTTTGTTGTTGGAGAGACTTGCCCTGAAACATTCTGGTTGGATGACAGAGGTTTGGTCCGTCTTTGGCCAGAACACACTGCCTTTAATTTAGAAAGTCTGGGGTTGAGTTTGTGGATAGATATTCCTTTATAATCTAAATTATTCTCTTGTAAGGTGACTTCTGTTAAAATTTGAGATTTGCAAGGATATCCTGGACAATAGAATTCTGTGTTTCAAATAGCATGCCTGCAGTTACTGAAGCTGTGCATTAACCTCCCCATTTTTATGCCTCAAGAGTTGTTACAGATTGCATTAACAGAAAAGACTGCTGGGGCTACTAGGACTTCTTTTTGAGGCTGTTTATCAGCAGCAGTATTTAGATGTGTATATTGATGCCTACAATTAAGAAGCAGTTATCATAGATTCTGCTTGAAACTTGTGTTTTCATGTTGTATCAATGTCTGTTGTGCTTGGTCATAGCCATTATCTGTTTAAACAATGATAGATGTGGTCTTGAAGGCCTTAAATTAGAGCAAGATCTTAATATTTGGCACACTTGTCTGGTTTTGCGCTATGAAAAAAATTAGCTATCTGCATCAAGATTGCTTCCTTCCTGACTTTGTCAGTTTTTATAAAGATTGTAGATCTGCCAGCAAAAGACTTAAGTTGTAAACAGACTTAACTCTCTTCCTGTCAAGAAACAAAATTGTCCTAGTCAAGTCCAAAAGAACTTAGATTTTCTCTATTAGCAGGTATTAAGAGCTGTACAGCATACAATAGGTGAATTCGGTTTTCCAGTCAATGTTCGTTAGCTACTGCCAATGTGTGAACAAAAGCTTCCTAAAAAAACCAACCAACCAAACAAAAAAATAAAAAAGGGGTGATGTGGGGGGTGTGGTGGTGAGGGAGGATCGACACAACACATAGAAAACAAGGTGCATGTGAAAGCAGTGTCCTGACTCTTTCTTCACTGCTTTCATTCCCTTTCTCTTACGTGCTTCAGTAAACACTTATGTTAAGACTTGTGAAATAAAGTGGGGGTTTTTAAGTCAAAGGTTAATGTCAATTGTTACTCTGATAAGTGTAGAAACTTACTCATCAGTTGATGTCCTTCATCCCAGATTCTTTCAGGAATTCATTGTACCCATTTTCTGTTTGGCAGAATGAAGGGTTTGTAGTTTTCTTTGTGCTTTCAATTTTTGAGATAAATAGAAATGATTTATGTACCTCTGCCCAGAGCATGGCTTTGACAGATTTGAGAGAAGACTTTGACTTAGTTTTACTACTATGCTGTATGCAAGAAACTTTTGGCAGATGCTTGCTTTTGAAGTTGCAGTCTTTCCGTCCTTCTACCCCCACATTTAAAACTGGTAAAGCTGTGTTTGCCTGGAATTTAAGAAATTCTTTAAATTTCTGTACAAACATTTTTACGAGAGAAGATAGCTTACATAATTTTGGTTTTCGGGCTTATGGGTTACCCAGTGATGATTTCTACTTGGTTAATGTTTGCATTTAATTTGCATGCTTGCTAATAAGTTTGAAAGGAGTGAGTTTTACGACAACTTAATGTATTTTATAGGTTCTTCAGTACTGTATGAAAGTTTGTTCTGATGTCTTCAGGAGCAGTAGCTGTCCATTAAGTGTTTTTTTTCTTTAATCCAGATAATGCAACTGTACTACTGAAGTCACCTTGAAATCCTAAATATATCCAAAAGGTTGGGTTTTACTTAGATTTGTAACTAGGATTCTTAGTAAAAACAGAATAGAATATGGCTTCTTTTTTGGCATGGTGTGCATTCCATTTGGCGGTCTGTGTGAATGAAATACAGCTGGTGACTTTATCAAAGTACAAGCAAACCTTTCCATTAAGAAGATTGTTTCAAAAATGCTGTTGCCTTTGACAGAGCCTTCCCTTTCAGGGAGTAACTAATTGATCTAGGAAATCTGCATCTCTGTCTGGCTTTTCTGTAGCTGTCTGAGTCACAGCTTGACTCTTTACACTGGTAACATACCTAGACTAATTGTAGTACTTAGCCTGAAAATTTACTTCTCTTGCTCAACAGCATTTTAGTCTACCGTGGAAATTTTGTCTTGTCCAATTTACCTGAAACATTGCTGTGATTGATACGTAATTGGCAATTCATTCATTGGCCTTATACCTTAAGGACTGAACATAATATACTTCATTGTTTTCGGTTTGGGGTATTTTTTTATTGTTGCCCACCACTGCCTTCTGGCAAACCACAGTTTAATGTAGTTTTAACTAGTATGATTTTGTCTGCCAGTCATTCATTTTCATTCCAGGAATGAAGTGAAAGAGGTAAGTCTCACTCGAACAATTAAAAGATGAAGTTACTTTGTTTAATAAATCCAGATCCTTGGAGAATACTTACAAATGCAAAGTAATTAGTACTAACTGGAGAATTCTTATTTAACATGAAGCTGGGGCATTTCTCTTCTGAACCTTAAAGTGTTGTGGTTTTTTTTTTTCTGTAACACCATCTTGTTCATGTTTCCTTCTAGGATATGACCAAGAAATTATTTTGTCCTAACATGCTGGTGGCACTGGGAATAACTGCATCTGTCTTGCTTTCTAGGTTGATGGAAACGTGAGCAAAATTTATTGTCAGAATCTTTGTTTGTTAGCTAAGCTTTTTCTGGACCACAAAACCTTGTATTATGATGTTGAACCATTCCTCTTCTATGTCCTTACAAAAAATGATGAGAAAGGCTGCCATTTAGTTGGATATTTCTCTAAGGTAAAAAAAAAAAAGTGGTGTTGGTTTTTTAACATTTGTAATTTACAACTTCCCTTGATATTTGTGCCAACAGAAAAGAAAAACAATTCAGAATCTTGAAATCTTTTCTAAAATTCTCAAACGTAATGTGCATTGTCTCAAATATACTCGTACTTTCTTGTCTCAAAGACTGATGCAAATTGAGAAATTGGATGTGCATTCAGCCACATTCATTGGCGGTTATTTGTTGCCTTGGTTATGAGGCGTTTGGGTGGTTTTGGGTTTTTTTTCCCTTAATGTGTTATGGTTTCAGTTGAAAATTAAATCTTTTTCCTCCCCCTGCCATTTTTGCAGTAGTATACCAAGCCTAAATTCTAAAAGTGCTAGGCATTTGAAATGTTGATGTGTTTTCATGGTTTCACTGCTAGCAGTTCAAGCTGGCTATTTAAGACATAAATGGCCAGCTGAGTTCATCTCTTACATACAGTCTGTTCTAATGCAGTAACTCATTGCACGTGAGTGTAAGAATGCAGTGCGTAACGTTATAGTGAATGCCTTCTTTAGAGTGGATGTCTTTACGGCTTGTGGTTTTTCTTTGAATTTTAAAGCAATAGATAGCTGCTATAGACAGAAATAACACTTATGCGGACTGGCTTGAAAAAGATGACCAAAAATAATGGTGAAATATAATGAGATATGTCTGCAACAGGAAGAGCTTCCGTTAGTCAATTTGTCCGTAAAAAATGTGGTGAATTGCTTTTGGCTAGTCTGTTTGTCACATCTGTTGATTTCCAAATGTTTTAGCTACTGAAACAGAAAAAACCAAAACACTTAATCTCAAATTCCACTGAAGTACTGAAATTATTCACTGAATAATTTTGTCCTGCTCCCCCTTTTTCTTCTTTTTTTTTTTCTTTTTTAAAAACAACTGTGTGCATGTGTGTGCTCTTGCTGGCAGAAATACTCTGGCTTTTCTTCCCTGTTTACAAATAGGTTGCCAAGATCTGAACTTCCTACTGGCAGTCTTGAGGGTTTGAGAAGCCTATACAAAGAAAATACTTCCCATTAGCATAGAAACTTAATAAACCTTTGAAATAAGGCATGGGTGTCTTCTCTCACAGTTGAAGAAATGTTGGGAAACCAACATACTGGCATGTGATCCTGTCAGTGTCGTCACTGGTCTGGTGTCATGTGTGGAGGCTGAAGTGATAGCTGGTGTTTTGAACTATCCGTGTGCTTGCCGCAACTTCTTGTCAGCTGTTGCTGATCTGGATATTTTTGGTTGATTTATTTGGTCTCCCTTAAAACTACTTAGTGCTGATTTTGGGATTTTTTTTTTTTTTTCCTGTGTGTAATCTTTTAAAGGTAACAAGGCTTTCAAGACACTTCCTTTTGTATCAATAAATCTGAAAGAACCTACAACCGTACATTGTTAGAACAGCTTCCTAGTTTAGATTGTTCCTTCTGATGTCTTAAAACAATCAGTGTAATATATGCCTCCATTGCCTGTATATTACATGATTTCATTCTGTCTGAAAGAGCTCTGGTTTCTGAGCATTCTTCCTTAATTGAGATTCAGGTGAGAAGCATTCACCTTTGAAAAAGTTAGTATGCTTCAAGTAAGACTTCTTTAGTCGGTGGGTATGGGGTTCCTCCCCTCCACCCTGACCCCATATTCATTCAGAGAGAGATGACAACATAAAAATGGAAACCAGCAGGCACTTAGTATAGCAGTTGCAGAAAATACAGCTTTGCTGTGTGTATGGATATTATTTTTCACTTTTATATCTTTGACAGAATGGTCAGTGAAGCACGAAAATATTTCCCTCTTCTTGTCCTCCTCCTTTACAGCACTTAAACTTCATTATGCTGTTTAGACAATGTATTTAACTTTTAAGATGCTGAGTAGCTAACTAATAAATATTTTGAAGGGTATGTTTGATACTTCCTTCTTATAATTAAATATTAGCGTGGAATTATTTGACTTTGGTACTGACCCCGTGCATCTGTTCACCTTATTGGGATATTTTACAAGGACAGTGGCAGGTGCAGGCAATTGCCCACTTCAGCAGTGCTTTGACATACTTGATCTGTTTCTCCTTCCCACAGGAAAAGCTTTGCCAGCAGAAGTACAATGTCTCCTGCATAATGATCATGCCCCAATACCAAAGGCAAGGATTTGGAAGGTTTCTCATTGATTTCAGTAAGTGAAGTGTTTTATTTACACTTGTCATCCAGGGAGCTGATGGCTGTTGTAAGAAATTGTAACATATGAAACTTTATTTAACTTGCTTTGTTGCTTTTATCAATAGATAATGGGATTTCTGTTTATATTTACATAGGATAGAAAAGCTCCCTGAAGTGAAAAACTTACTGTTGCTCTGTTATTGTACTTGAGGAAATTGAGAATGAATCTCTCAGCAGTAATATTAGCTCACAAAGCTATTACTCAGAATGAATTGTCCAAATTGCTTTCCATTTTGCCTTGCTAGTTAGTATAAGAAGAGGCAATTATTTGTGATTAAAGATAAGAAGGTGTTAGTCCAAGGCATTCTCTACATTCTACTATTCCTAACTTAGTTCTTTTAGTCAAAGAACTGTTTTAGCTGAAGAATTGTTGCATAGAAGGAATGTATTTTGGTGTTTGTCTTTAAGTTCATCGCTTCCTTAGTGAAAATGTTACCAAAAACAGCGTAGGTCCTCATGGCTGTGTATGTACTTGCTTCTTTATTTTGCTGAGCTGTTTGACCTGTTAGAAACCTTCAGGCACAACTTGTTTAAATATAGATTTGTTATCTCCCAAATCTTGACGCTGCAATGAAACTCCAAACAAAATCATCTTAAGAAACTTCTCAGCTAAACATCCTCAGTGCTACTGAATCCAACTTTACACTGTCATTTAGAGGGAGGATGATAAAGGAATTAGTGTATATTGTATGCGTATAGTTTTCACTGTTACTTTTTTTTTAAAGCACTGTAGAATTACATGACAGCAGAGATAGTTAAGATAATAGGATTCCTGCCCTGAAGGTGTATACGAGAACATTAAAACACACATAAAAATACATTGCGGTATAACAGCAGGACACAGACAATAATTTGTAACTGTAGAGTTTTCAAGTTCTGTGTCTTACAGTGTTCTACCCAGCATGACTACGCTAGAGTTCCTAAAGATACTTAGTATGTCTCATCATTGCATGGCTTTATAAACAGTCTTCACTACACCCCTGTGAGTTAAGTAAGGATGGTTCTGGACCACTTAATCCACCACTGAAATGTAGCCATCACTGGAGTGGAACACAGCAGCTGTTCCATTGTGTGCCTTCTGCAGCCTTTTAGGAAAGGCAGTAAGAAATACTGCCTCTTTCAGGAACTGCAGATTGAACTTTAAGTTTACTTAGGTAGAACTTGCCCCTGGTTTAGGTTTAGGATCTCTTCTTGCAGAAGGAGGTGGGGAACTCTTACTGGGCACAACTGGTAAGTACTTCTAGGCTTTTTCTTTGGTTTTTACTTGGTGGTGTCTTTCAAAAAAAATCACTCGTAACGAATGTTATTCTGGTTGAATTTGCAATAGTTATGGCTGAAAAACTGATGGCACAGTTACGAAACCTGTGGATTCCAGAGAAGGTCTGGGTATGGATATGCTGTGTGTCTCTGGGTCTGTGCTCTGTTTGTTACTGTGCCATGTGCTACTTAATCTGGAAAAATTGGTAGGGTATTCTGTCCCTCCACTTTGTGGAAAAATCTGAAAGTACCTTGGGTTGTTTGAATCAATAGGATTTCTGTGATAACTTGCAACATGACCTAACGATCCTTAACTTCAAGCTTATCTGGTGATACTCTTATGCCTTTCCTCTTTGCAGACATGTTCATATCACAGGTGTAGGCTGCAGCTGTATACACGCTGGGCATAGTCCAGAGACCAGCTTTACCTTCTGCTGTAGCTACAGCAGAACAGACTGCCTGCTTTGGGAGCACACAGTCCCTCAGTACCTCTACACAGTTGTTTTGCCTTTGTTTTCTGGACAGAGGTTCCCTTAACTGACTGGGAATCAGACTGTCTCGGTTTCCAACAGAATGAAGAACCAAGAGATAACTGGGAAAGTCTGGCTCTGTAGTGAGAGTGAGGTGCAAACTAAATTAAAGGTAGTGAGAGAACTTATTGTGGCTTATATGTTTTCCCTAGGTGTAGAAAGGAAGGTAAAACTCCAAGGCTTGTTTTCCTAGGTTGTATCTATGTCCTTTTGCAGGATGCAGACTGAATGCCATTAAATGAGGCAGCTGTAGCCTCATCTGGATGAGTGAGTCCAAAATCTGTCTTCATACAAAAAAGCACTTCAAATCAATTGCTTGCTTTTTTCCTTGTAATTCTATTTGGTTTTACCTCCTATATTGTACTTGGCTGACTACAGTCGTCTTTGTACTTCACCATTTCTATTCACTTGTGGTCTCTGAGAATAAGTTGCTCTAACTGGCCTGAGAAGATGGGATATAACAAAACCCCGGTTATTATTCTAAACTAGATCAGAGAAAGTTTATCAGTTTAAAACATTTTTTGCCAGTAAAGTTATCTAGATTGTCATGTTCTCATAAAGTTATTGGGAGATAAATTTTATGCTTGGAATGTTAAATCTTCATTTGTAATGCAGGTAGTGCATCTAAACTGCTCTATTTTGAATTCTCTGAAGTAGTTAGTTGTGCTTATCTCTTTTATAACAGCAACCAGAATGGAGCTTAGACTAAAATAAAAAAAAAAAAAATGTAACTGTGCAAGTAATTTTCAGAAAATGATAGTTACAAACCACAGAAGGGAAGGTCTCAAGAACTGCTTGCAAGTAGCTGACTGCTCACATTACTTTGTGTATATCTAGACACTTGACAGTTAGAAAGGCTGGAAAGAATGCAGCCTTAAGCCATTATACAACTTATGCTTTGTCAGCAGACTGATGAAAATGTAGTTTGTGGTACAGCATTTGCTTCTTTTTCGGTAAGTGAAATTCATTTGTTCAGATTGTGATGCATTCTTTTGTCTTGGACTAATTTAATGTTTACGGATGAGTCTATGTGGTCATCCTATACGTTGCAAGGGAAAATAAATTATTTTATTCTGCTAAAAGAAAATTAAGTATTTCTTTTCTGACCATTGATTTTGTTTTAATTTTTTTCAACTTTTTACGAACTACATTTGACTTAACCTATACTTCAAATAGAAACTGATAATACTGTAATTTCTTACTCTGTAGACACCAACATAAGGCTTTGTTTAAGGTCTGTCTCTTCAAGAATCTCTAATATGACATGTGGAAAAAAGATTTGTAGGAAGGGTACTTTAACTTTTGTGAGAAGAGCGTGCTGTAAAATCCCCGAGTTCTGTAGCCGGACCGTCTTTAGCAAAAATCTTATGTGCAGTTTTCTGTAAGTCATTGGTCATTTAAATAGAAATGTTGTTTTAAAAAACATAATATATATGTCTGTGTCTGTTCTGCCTTTTAAAGTCGGGTAAGTTTTTTGTTTGGGGGGTTTTTTTTTGGTAGGGAAGTTACGGGTTTTGACTTCTATAGAGACTTGTGCTGTTAGAAATGGAAAAAAGTTTAATTTATCAAACAGTGAAACTGTTGACATGTAAAATTGCAGACTTGATACTGCTTTGTTTTGCTGTAAGATAAAATCAATTTAACCTGTTTTATTTTTGAGAAGCATGTCACACTGAAGATAAAATGGTTTATGTGAAGTCTTAATTTTGTTTACCCTAAGTATGCCTTATTAAATATTATTTTATAACAGTCTTGATTTTTCATAGAGGGAACCTAATTTTTACTTGTAGTTTGTCTAACTGTACAAAAGCAGTTCCTGAAAATGAATAAGAGTATTAATTTGCTTGTTGTATTTATACATTCCTGCCTTTTACAGGATAATTCTTGCCAGACTTTCTGAGATTGGGCCTTTTGTTTTAATTTCCTTCTTGTTCTTGTATTCTCTGAAGTTGACTGGATTGTGATTGCAGGGTTGTACCTGAGAGAGAATAATTGACTTCTGCATGCATCTTCTGTGTTTGCTGTAAATTAAATTTTGGGCAAGTAAACTCCAGCTTAAGTTGATCCAGAAATAAACCAGAGAGCAGGCTTTTGTTGTATAAGATCCCATTCTGGGTTTCTTTCACTTTGAATATGAGTCCAGTTGCAGTGATACACAGCTATCATTCCTGTCACAACGAGTATATATACTTGCATTTGGGTGAGTCTTTATATGTCCTCTGTCTGTTCAGCCAGCATTGCTGCTGTGGTTTTGACAGTAAAGCACTAAACTACAGTGTTGTAGCTGCTCCTCTATGTGCAGTCCAATTTCTTTTATAAACTTCAGCAGCCTCTACATGCAAGTATTTTTTCTTTACTTTCTTGATTTGGGCTCTTACAAAGCCTAGAATCTTCATATGCTTTCTGTTTCTACTTACTGAGCCACAGTGCCAAAAAATATTAGTATTTCTTTACTTGGCATATCTAACATGGAGTTCAATGTTACTAGAACGAAATATTGCAGTATTTCGTATTTGTTTTCTGTAAGTTTAAAGAAATCTTTTGATTCAAACTTCCTCACAAAACTCATCACAGTCCCATATTTCTACTTATTGGATTGCAAATTCCATGCTGGAGGCCTAGCAGCATTTGGAGGAAAAAAAAAAAAAGCATGCGAGGATAGTAGGATAAAACTTTCTAACTGTGCTGGCTAGTATGTTGATGGTTCATTTGCATCGCAGTAACAACTGGGTTCAATGCTGAGGAGCAAAGGCCTTGATAGCATTTTGTTATTTATCTTGAGAGCATTTCGGGTCCAATTTATTGTAGGTTTCTTCTTCCCCTTCAGAACTCCCCCTTTTCATTTTCATCTTTTAATTTCCGTATTTTTTCAATTCCATCTTTCAATCTTCAGAATTCCCTCTTTTCATTTTTTTCCATTTTATCTGTTGATTGTGAAACAATTATTCTTGAAACCTGGTTTAATGATGGTGCTGGGATTCTGTTTGGGTTATATATATTCTTTGTTTTGTTTTGTGGGAGTGTGTGGAGTTTGTTTCACCTGTCTGTATGTTTGGGGAAAGCTGGTGTTCACTTTTTGAGCTTTTTTATCATTTCTTGAGTGCAACTTCTAATGGCTTTTTTTTTTTTCCCTTCTGGGATGTGTAGCTCAACTTTTTTGTGAGCAGACCATGACAGGGAAAGACGACTCAAGTCTGGCAGTGGAAGAAAGAAACAGAATTTATGTTACCTGGGGAGTTGTGTTCTAGCATAGGAAAATTGTCTCTGCTTAATGTTGTTTTTCACTCATTTCTCCAAATCTGGTATCTGTTTCTTGGTCAAATATTTTTTTCCCCTGTTCCGTTTAAACAGCTGAGTAAACCTTCAAGTCCTGATTTGCAGAAGCCGCAGGGTACCACCAGTAGCAGCACTTGTGCAACAGCTAATGTATAAAACCAGGGAACGCAAGTTTCCAAGGGATAAGGGTAACAAAAATTGTCTCTACAAGTAAATGGAAAATAAACCATTAATGAAAAATTACGTCTTCCTCCTAAATGCTTTTCTTGAATAAGCATGAGAGCAATTGATAGAGGAGGTCAGTACCAGTACCGATATTTATAAATCGGTAATTGAGAGAGAGAGTGAGAGCCCCTTTTTTCCTCAAAGTCAATTAGGCTGGGGGCAACATGCATTAGCCCACGTTGCTTCTCAATAGGAAATGGCTCAGCAAAGGCCTGTGAACAAGATTTGGTGTGGTGAAGTGTTCATTTGCCATTTACAGCTTTGAAGAACTGGACTGAAGATCTGGAGTTACAGCCTGTTTCTTTGATCTTTGTTCTAGTTCTGTCTTCCACTGCAAATTCCTAAAATTGCTTGTCCACATGCAACTGTGTAGGGGCTTTTGTGCCCAAAAGCTGAATCAGTGAAATATTCTGGGGTAAAAGTGGGTGGGGAGTAAGGACAGGTGTCCTTGAAGGTGTGTGTTAAACCCAGATCACGTAATGATCCGGAATGCACTTTCATTCAGAAGTAAGAGATGATATGGGCCAGTGAACAGGCACAAAAAGAATGGATACCTTTCTAAAGTGCATTCTTGAAATCTTTCCAGTTTCTACTTGTTTCAGTAGATCTGCATCTCTCTATAGAAATGTGGAAGGTCTTCATTGCTTCGGGCTCAGCTTTGCAGAAGTGGTAAGGATTGTGGATTGACTCCAGATAATTACGTTAGGCGCAAAAGCTGTTCCACAGGCATCGACAGGTGGCATAAACCTGCATTGATGAGAATGGAGACAATGGGTTTATTTCTTACTGCACACAGTTTTGGGACAGTTTTGAAACAAGCTGAAAGAACTGCATTGCATAAACCTGCGTAATCTTTGGGTGCAGTTTAGGGAGGCTGGCAAGAGTATGAGATTTTTCTTCTGGTCTTTAGTGCAATTTTGTTCTCCCTACAAGTTTGGTAAAGAGCTGGTCCAGCATGTAAAATCAGCTTTTCTGTGAAAGGCAAGAAGTTTGGTTTCTGCTAAGCTTGGAGGAAAACATGAATATCGTTCAGAAATAAAATTGCTTATTTCTGAATATGCTCAAACAGCATTTTCTCTTTCAGGATAAAATAGTTATTTCAAACTTCCTCATGGCTCCAGTACTTTAAAAGCTCTGTTTGATACAGACAAAAGGTTATATTTGATTGAAAATAGAATTTCCTTTTAGATAGTTTTGGGCCTAGTTTTCTCACTCATGTCCATTGCTATGTCTTAGGGTTTTTGCAGTGTCTTCAGAAGGAGTCAGGTCTGAGCTTTCCATGGCTAGTTGCAGTTTGGACAGTGAGCTTTTTTTCTAGTTCTTCTTCCATGCTGGCTTTGTGGTGCTTTCGTTTATTGAGAAGATTTGGTAGTGTTGCTGTGCCAAAAGGTTGATTTGATAACTCTGTTATCTCTGGTTCCTGCTGCAGTGTTTTTAGGCTTTCTGCTTCGACAGCAAATTAGGTTACTCCTCTCTGAAAACCTGAAAAGCAATGACTTTGTGAAGTACCCTGTTTGTGCGGTCTTCCAAAAAAATTGAGTTGAACAAAACTTGAAATTAGTAACGGACTAACATGTGGCCTGTCATTTAGGGCAACATATGGCTGATAGATTATATTAGTATTTGAGAAAATGTCATCCCTGTTTTGAAGATGAATAACTTCTTAAAAGTGCAATAAATGTGTTGGAATTAAGTGATGGAATAGAGTGAAAATGCTGCCTGAGGTTTTTAGAGTGGCTCTGAGATAGTATTATATCAGTAAAGGAAGAGCTTTGGAAAAGATGACAAATTTTCTTTACTGAAGAACTTTCATTTTTTGGTAGGAAGCTGAAATGAGGCAAATGACCAAAGCAATTACAGTGTGGAAATGGTGGTGTTCCTTCTTTTAAGAATATTTGCACACAGAAACAATAACAGACTACAAAAGAAGCACTAAAAGGGCAAAAGATGGCAGAAGTAATTAAAAGACACATAGTTTTCTTCTTCATTAAGATGAATTAATAGAATTTCTTTGCTGTGTAGCTTTAGCTTGTGTTGTTTTAAGTAGCTGTGTAGACTTGCCATGTAGTAACAGGCTGGGGGGAAGGGTAACAGATTTAAAAGTCTGTGCTCAGCTGAAAGCAAGACACAGACCATGAACTGAGAAAACCCATGTTCTTTATACTAATTCATAAATTAAATTCTGGAAAATAATGTTGACTGGGGGTAAAAAGAAAGGTAAAGGTGGATGCTGTAATAGCGCAGATCTATTTGGAGAGATCAGAGGAAGTGTGTTCAGATGTATGGCACACAAGTTCTCCTGTACTTAACAGAACTGCTGGGAACCACTTCTGGTATCTGCCTGCTGCTCAGAGCTAGACCCAAGTTGCAGTGGGCTGTAAGTGGTTGGATCTACTTCTTTGGTGTGTTTTTGTATAGAATTGATAAGCTAAATCCCTTAATCTGGTCATGTGAAATAATGCATTGGCCAGAAGGTAAAATTTCTTTGGAAAAGTTTTGGAAATTTTGGTTTCTGAAAGTACTTCTTTAAGTACTTTTAAGAAAATCAGAAGGATTTTTTTTAAGTGTACAAATACTTTAATAAAATATGGATATGAAGTAGAAATAACATTTGAAAAACGAGGGTGTCTGTGGAATGATGAACTCTTTCTGTAAACACAATTTACACTGTTCTTTTCCAAAGTATAGTGTTAAGATGTCTTACAGTTTGCTGTAACAAATATTGAAATATACTAGAAATACAATCTAGGAATAAGCACACTTTAAAAAAAAAGTTTACATTTATACTTTGCTATGCTCTGTAAACAGAATTGAGATGAGGATGAAGTGGGACCATATTTTTTTTTAAGGTAAGATTTATTTTAACCAAGAGCATTCCCTTCCTCACATTACAGTCCTGAAAGAACTGTTTTGTTATTGCTGAGGGTGTGGTAAACAACGGAGGGTGAGAATGAGAAGCTGAGAGTGGAGAGGAACAGGATTTTTTTTTTTAAATAGTCTTTATTGGCAAAATATATTCTCAAACTACACTTATGAAGTCAACACCACAAATGTAAGGATCTGTATAAAACAGGCCTGTGTCATTTATTACCTGTGGTGACCCATATTGAATCATTCTGTTTGTTTGTTTTTTTACTGAGGACTGACTGACTTGTGTACCCCAATACAGAAAACACTGTCAATCTTCTGGTCATTTTTGTTGGTGTGTTCACAGATGTATTGTGTCTGTGGGAGCTGTGAATTTGTGAGGGAGCCTGAATGCTGCTGCTTGTTTTATGTTCTTTTCTTGATGATTGATTATGTTGCTGACCTGAAGGCATGAGTTTGGCCTCTCCTAAATAACTAATAAGGAACATTCTGTCAAGCTGAGATTTAGATGAGGGGGAAATAAAGATGGATTTTGAATCAAGCTTTGTTGACTTAAGATTATTCCAAGAAAATCAGCCTCTTGGGATTTCTTGGCATTGCTTATATAGAGCTTAAGACACTGTGCATTTATCAGAACTCCAAAAGAAATCAGACATGTCACTTCAGATACAGAAGCTAAGACTGTTTTAACTGAAGAGCATCTTTATTTCAGATAGCATTGAAAACAGCTAAAAGGCAAGGCCAAACATGGTAACAATGAGAAAAAATGTTTGTTGGACAAAGCTGTCTTTATAGGGCATTAGTGAACAGGAGAAGCCATCTGCTGAAGACTATTGGCTGAAAACAGATTTTAATTAAGTAGTGCATCTTTAATGATGGAGAATTTCTACTTTTGACTGCAGTATAGTTCTGTTGCAGCAAGTCAGTGGACAAAGTGGGTATTTTGTAGCCTGTCATTGTTCAGGCACAGTGAGACATTTCACCCCAATGAAGCAGCCATGTGGCTTTCTTAAAGGGTGTCTTTCTTTTCCAGTGCAATCGCTTGTATCAGGCAGTTCTACCTTCTTGTAAAGAAATTTTTTTTTGCTTGTTTACTTCTGTTTAGAGTAACAGTAGATATTTATCAGATTGCCATGTCTTGGGCTTAGCTTTTTGAAGTGCACTGTAATAGATGGATTTTTGTGTTCAATGTTTGGCAGATAATATGTGCTTTTTTTTTCATCACGCAGTTTCTGTATCTGCTGGCTAACCAAGTATCACCATAAGATTCCCTAATAACCTCCTTCATCTGTTAGTTCTTTCTTTGAAATGTTACTTGGTTAGTTACTTGTTCTACAGCATGCTTTAGGAGAGCAGATGAACAGCAATGACGTTTTGCTGCTCATATAAAACAAATGCAGTTTGCATCTTCTGTTGTGTCTTATGGAGCTAGTGTGTCATGACCGCTTACCTGAGCAAATACAGTGTTTGCAGATGTTCATTTTGCCTTCTCAGTACTGACTCCCCGTTTCGCTTTTGTTCATGTTCTTTGGTACTACTAGGCTATCTTTTATAGGTATGAATAAAATGATGATAGGAAAAGCTCTTGGGCTCTGGAATTTGGTTGTATGCTCTAAAGCTGTTAAAACCATCCCTGATAAAGTTTTGGTCCAGGGCATCTGTTACTTTCCAAGTGTGATAACAGTTTTCCTGAGCCATGAATGTGGGACGGTTATATTAACAGCCAGGTTAGCGCTCTAGCTGAGAATTGGAGCTTAATGGTACGGATGCCATCTGGTTGGCCTCAGTGCTATGTAAAGATTCTGGGCATATTCAATTTACTTGTTACATTCGGCATAGTATCCTAAGTCCATACTCCTGTCTTGGCAACTGAGTCTTGTAGGAGTATGTGGAGCCTATAAGAAGATAAACAGGTAGTGTTTTCCAATGAGCATGCTTGATACATTTTTAACAATGGTGTTTAACAGTGGTGCTGTCAACATTTAACACTAGAAGGTAATGGCAGTTCTTAAAAGAAATTCATTCAACAGTTACAATTGTGTAAACAATTTACTGTTCAGTGTCATCTATTTAATAATTCAAAAATGTAAATGTAAATAATAACTTAAAACACTGCCTATAAAATCAAGTACAATCCATCCTTGTTAATGATCTTCTGAACTACTTAACCTACTGACAAATTTATTCATCCAATTGGTAGTCAGGGCTGATGCCCTCTGTGCATGCAAGTCTTGCTTTTAAGGGTACTTCAGTCCCTTTTCTATTGCTTATGCTTTCACTCTGCTTGTAAGTAGTCCACTTCATACACAGAACCTCCACTCAAGGGGTTTACTGGCAACTGGCACAGGTAAAATAAGTGTTAGCCAATTAATTCACTCAAAGGGTGCCTTTTGTTGGTCTGACTGTAATGCGGTCATCTTTACCTTTCCTTCCCTTCATGAAGGGCATTTGTTTAGCCCTGACCTCTTCTGTGAAGCTTTCTGTAAAGGAACTAAAGGTTTTGGGCCCCCTGGGTTGAGTTTACTTGAGGATGTGGAGAGGAATGAGAGCTGGCATTATTTCTTGTAACAATAATGAGAGAATCTTTGGCTTACTCTGTTCATCATGAAGAAAGCTTTTCTTTAACCAGACAAAGAAGAAAAGAGAATGTAGCAGGTTGTTCAGTGATCTAAGCATCTCAAGTTACAGCTAGTCTTTCTCTTCTTTCTTTTTTTTTTTATAGTGTTTGTGTGAATCTTGGCATTGGGATCCTTTGAAGCTGCCTCAAAAGTGCTTTCAAAGAGGGTACTAACACCTATTTAAGGTCCTCTATCTTTGACCTTCCTCCCGTTGACTTAGATAAGAACAGTTCAGAGGCACACAGAATAGTTATGGAAAAAATGGTAACGTGAATTACAGTTTTAGGAAGCTTCAGTCTTAATAAGCTCACGCTTTCACCTTACCTATTTCTGCTTTCCACTCATGGTCAAACCTCTGAACTGGGAACGCTGAGCTGACCTAACTGCATTGAGCTGTCCTGTCTGAATATTCAGCTGTTTTGATTTTTCTGACTACCCTTTTGAACCCGTGTCTTCACAACTTGTTCATGTAATTTCAAAGCAAAGTATTTGATGCTTTATGAGACGAAAGGAGGTCTCCTCTTAAGGTAAACTGAAATGCTGGTTTGAGGTAAATCTTCACTTTAGATACTAGTGTACTGTAAAAACAGTTACTAGCACTTACTGTTCTGTCAGATCTCTGGTTTAATACAGAACATTGCATGAAAACTTATGAGTTCTTCCTTTCCATATTAAGGGACTTATTTTACTTGGTTCTGTTTCAAACAAAACAAAAATTTAATGGAGAAGTGCTTGATTCCATCTGTCTGAATCTGGTAATTCATTTGTGGGGGCTGGTCTTTAAAGAGACTGAGAAGAACTCAGAACACGCAAGGGCAAATAGTTCACTGGTTGCTTCTTTTATTCTGGATAGATTCTCATGAATACATTTTCTTCTGACACAAATATTAACAAAATATAAATAGGAGTTGAACAGTGCTGATTACATAAGGGCAATGTTTTGAGCACAAACTATTGCTTACAATTTTCTGAAAGGCTCCATTTTATGACTAGAGGCCTCTGAGAAGTAGATCTCAAGCTGTTTCCAACTTCTGGCAGTAAGTAGTTTGATTTTTGTTGCGGCTCTCTTGCCTGCTCAGGGTTTTCAGGGGTGTGTTGGCATCTTTGAAGTGTGTATCTGGAAAGCTTTCATAAGTAACTTGATTCTGTCTTCTGCATCAGAGTTACTTCAGTGGTGTTGGGATAGCTTTACTCCATGTGTATGTAAATGTTTGTATGTCTGATTGTGATGTGCATGCATAACTATAAACCTGAGATTGACAGGTTTAAGTTATTCAATAAATGAAAAAAAGATACTATCCGTATAAATCAGATTGAAGTCTAGCATGCCAGCACAGCATTAATTTCTCATTTTGATGATGTAGTGTCTAAATGGACTTCTGCTGTGAAGGCTACATGCAGTCTAAAATTGAGGAAAGATCAGTAGGCTAAAATCTGTTCTTATGATCCAAGCAGCCTGCTCGTATCTGACTCCCATTTTCATGACATCAGTACACAGTTCCTGTCCCACTGCTATCCTCCAACAGCTCTGGCCAGTGATGATGTTTTTGTTCTTACTTCCCGGGCAGATAGACTAGATCAGTGGAATTCATTGCTGACTGCTTAAGTGCATAACATGAGGACGTGAAAAACAGACAAGTGGATAGCACCGATGACCAAGATGTGCAAACTTGGCAGTTTAATGGAACAATTGGTCTAGAATGTTGTGTCCTGAGGGTCCAGAGAGCTGTTTGGAGTTGACACAACCATGATGGTGATGTGTCACAGTCAGCAGTTGGAAAGACCACACTGGCGCATCAGAAACTAACTTGAACAGAACTTCTAGGGGAATAAGTAGACATCTAGGTCTTGGGCTTCTTGGAGAGTTGAATTTGCAAGAGACAGTATAATTAGAGTGGGTAGGGGAAGGGGCCCCCTATCTCACTGCATTTGAGAACCAATTATTCCCGTTTCTCAAGTTCTGAAGACAAAAAGGAGGAATTAGAGGAATTGCTCTGTCATAGAGTCGTAACCTCGGTGAGGTTACAGAGATGCAATGGGTTAGCTCAGAAGACTGGACTGCTGCAATAGATGGATAACAGTCTCTTCAGGAAGGACAGGCAGGGTAGCCAAGGAGGGGAAGTTGTGCTCTACACAAAGGAGTGACTTGGATGAATGGAGCTCTGCTACGGGATGGGTGATAGGCCTGTCAAGTTTGTATGCCTCAGAATCAGAGGACAGGGCAGCAATCATGAATACTGTGGTGGGCGTTTGTTATAGACAGCTTGATCAAAAAGGGAAGAGGGTGAACTTTCCAAGCAACTGAATGGCATCTGCTAGTGGAAGGCCCTTGTTCTAAAGGACTACTTGAAACACTTTGCTGGAAGGGCAGCACAGCAGGATACAAGCAATGCAGCAGATTTCTGCAGGGTGTTTGGGACAAAATTTTTACACAGGTTTTGGAAGAACTAGCTAGGAAGCTGGTTCTTTGGAAGAACTAGCTAGGAAGAACTGCTTTGCTGATGTGCTACTTGCAAATAAAGAGGAATTGATCAGGGAAGCAATAGTCAGTGGTAGTGGCTGTGAGATAGTAGGGTTTTAGATCCTGATGGAAGTGAGGAGGGTGACTACCAGACTAAGGCCCAGAATTTTACCTTGTTTAGAGAACTGGTAAGTGGTTTCCTGAAGAACGCTGCTGTGAAGGACAAAGGAGTGCAAAACACATTGATCTCCAGGGACAATTTCCTCAAACTGCAAAAATGACTCATTTTAACATTCACAAAAATAGCAGGTGTGACAGTAAGCCTGCTAGGTTGCAGGGAGAGCTCCTCACTTGAGCAAAAATGAAATCTACAGAAGGTACTGATATTGCTTACAGGTGCAGGAATGGAATTAAGCCAAAGCTTGGTTGGAGTTGAAACTGAGGGATGTGGAGAGCAAGAAGAGAGCAGGTGTGGCAGAATTTAAGAAGCAGAGAGGTGCCGTCCGTGGTAGAGGAAGATCAAGTTACAGAGAACTTAAGTAAATTGGACATATACAGACTCATATGACCAGGTGAGATTCACCCAAGGGAATTGGCTGACATGATTGCAAGACATCTTCCTATCATCTTTGGAAAGTCATGGCAACTGGGGAACATCTTCAGTAACTGAAAGGTTGCAAATGTTACATGTGTGTTCAAAACAGACAAGGAAGGGTGAACAGCTACAGCAGTGAGTGAAATGAATGGATTTGTATTGTCATGATAGTACAAAGATGATAGAGCATTTGACTTGGTATAAGTCATGTAAAAAATGCTAAGGTGCTTCTGGATCTGTATAAATTCTGCCTACAGGTGTTTCTACATATGCTGTCTTCTGAAACATCTGCTGTTAACATTAGGTTAATTTATAGTAGGAGAACTTAACTTTGGAAGTAAACTTGAAGAAGTTTAGAAGTAAAGTACTGCCAGCAGGCTGTCAGTTAAGCGCTGTGTTGCATCGGTGCATTTTGAACTGGACTTGATGATGTGGTGCTCAACACTGTCAGCTTTCTTCAAGCCTATTTATAGAATCAGTGATGTATTACTGTTGTTAGTGTAGATGAACAGGTTCAGAAAGACAAAATGGAGTTGAGTTGTTCATTGACAGTGATCAACGATTCTGTGTAGATGTTCAGATTAACTTGATTGCAGTGGCCTTAGTGCACAGCTAGAGAGCAAGCATGTCCCTTAGAATGGCAACAGTCCTTTCTTTGTTGTCTTGTCCTTTATTCACAGGCAGTTAAGCCATTCACAGCTCAGCTGCTGAATACCAGTACACACAGATGACATGTCTCGTAGGGAAACCGAAGCTGGTGACAATTTACCTTATTATGACATGCTGTATGGTATAGCAGCTCAGTAGCTGTTTCATGACTCTGAGAGTTGACAACCTGACAGTTGTTCTAAGCTATGGTGTTCTGGTTTGTGAGTTGAAATTTGCTTTTAAATTGGGCTTTCTAGGCAGGCAAGGCTTGAGCAAGTTTGGAACCATTTGTATTTTGCTGTGAGGCGAATTACAAATTCATAATAGAAATTTTCCTCTTTGAAGCAAGGTACCATGATGATGATCAAGCAGTTTTACTAGGAAGCATGGAAGGTGATAGCCTAAAAAGCACGAGAAGAAGCTGTCTTGATGAAACCCTGCTGAATAGAACAAAGATTTCCTATTTGCCGAGTCTACTGCTGTTCAAAGTCCAATAGGTAATGGTGGCAGGGTTACTGCTGAAAGATTCTTAGGAGTTATTCTAAACTACAGCTCTGCTACGTTGCATTTTCTGTGCTGTTCTTGTGCTTTGTAAGAGTTGCTCCTATGTGAGAGCTTTGAGTGTTAGAGCAAAACTCTGCTTCTTTTCTTGCATTTAACTGCCACCAGTGGGATTCTGGTTTTGAAAGAAACACTGCGTTTGACTGCAGCTTTTCTTCAAGGTAAAAGCCAATCTAATCTGTAGGTGATTAAAAAAAAAAAAAGTGAAGACCTAAGTTTGAGGTACAAAATTTGAGTGGAGTTGTGTTCTCTGAAACAGCTAAAGTGATCCAAGATGAGAACTCTGGAATACTCTGGTAGTATACATCCTTATTTTAAGATATTTGACTCTTTGGTTTTTGTAAACTGAGTTCTGTCTCAGCTACAAGAACATAACAGGCTTTCTTCACTAGTATTTGTAACTTTCTTAGTCAGACAGAATGATATTACTGATTTCCTAGAAAGTGATATTGAACATGACTTCTTGAATAAGATCAGAACTGTGTTTTGTCTCCAGTGTGTTATATGATTGATACATAAAACCGTTACCCACATCACAGACTCGCAGGTAAATGTCTTTTTAAATTTTTCAGTGTAAACTATGGTTTCCAGCATTTTGTAGCAAACAAAAATCTATCTTAGCTGAAATATAGGACTCAAAAATCCCTACCCTCAGGGTTGACTTTGAAGACTCTGTTTTAAATTTTAACCTGCATAAGTGAAAAACAAATATGTAGATTTGCTAGAGGCACAGGAGAAAGGAACTGCAATTTGTAAGTACTTGTCCAGGTACAGGATGAGATTCAGTACTCTTATTTGCCATTCAGGCATGTTTTTTCTGATCTGTCTGTTTCTGCTGAAGACAATGCAATGCGATATAATGAGGTAAAAGATATTTTCAGAACAATAGTTAAACATCATACATGATGTCCTCGCAAGAGTGAAGTGCCTCTCTCTGTGTCAGTGTTTTCAAAGAACATGCCTACCTGTAAGCAGTGAAGCTCAAGAAGTGGAGGAATTATGTTAGGTCGTCACAGTGCATGTGATGAGTTTGATCTGCCAGGTACTCTGGTAAGGGGGCACGTGGGTAGTAGAAAACAGGAAATAATACTAGAGACGCAACTGGTGGCATCTTCTGGAGTAGCTTGCATTGAAACTGCCTCAGGATGCTCTGGGTGTGTTGTATTCTGGCTATGCTGAATTTTCAATTAAATGTGCAATTTATTGCCTGTTGGAGATTGCGAGAGATGTGATACTTCCATAAAAAGAGGGCTAATATACTTAATTTACAATCCAAATATAGCCCTCTATTTCCCCTTCTTAGAGTCTATTCTGCTACAATTCTTTATTTCCCAAAGCATGGATGTTAACCAACTGACTATTGCTAAACAAAGTAACCTTTGTGTTTAATATAAAATACGGCATTTCTAGGAATGTTCCAGGATATGAAGTTTTTTAAAAATAGAAATAGTAAATATAATTATACCAAAAATACTTGTTCAAAACCTTCATATTAGCTAAGTTCTCTTCCTTCTCAGGTGACTAGGAAACCACTAATGAAGTTCATTCAGTCCTGTGCAATGTGCATACCACAGTTTTAGTTGCTTCTGTCTGTAACTGAGCTACAGTGTGGCCATGCTGTCTTGCATGCAAATAAACAAGTGTAATTCAAACACCTACATCGAGGTCGCAAATAGGCTGGAGGGAGGGGAGGACAAAACTGGGGTTTTTGTTTCTGTGGTTTACTTGAGTCAAGTTAAATTGCTTAGCTTACTTAAAAACCTAATGGCTTTATAATGATTGTGGGCAGTCTTAAACACACTCCAGGAAACTGAACTTTTCTCTTTGACCATTCATCAGAAATGAAATGATAAATTTATTTGCTCATTGCTATAGAATGTAAGGCCTGTATAGAGAACACACAGATTGCAGGAGAGTACTTAAAGAATATCTTCAAACTTCATTTGACTTCCTTCTGTCAATTTTAATTTGTTCACTTGGTCTTTCTCGGTATACCAGTTCAGTTGTTTAGTGTCCGCGTTTGCTGCTTCTTCCTATGCCGCTGGCCTCTGTGTCATCTGCATCTCTGTCGTCTTCCTTCCTTTGAGGGCTAGCCTGCCTTTGCTACCATGTAGCAAAGGGACAAGTCACTATTTCTTCAATAGATAATAAAATCAGCTTCAGCTGCCTCAATTTAAATCATATCCGCCTTATTTAAAACTGTGGAGTGATTTATGCTTAATATTAGAAAGCTAAGGTAGTGAAGTTTGTAAGTGTGTACTGGAGGGAAGAAGGATGTCTTGGGGATTTGGAGATAAAAATGACTTAGTAATGAAATAGCTGCTTATGGCAGTTTGTAACTGGAAGTATGCATAAAACTGCTTTCATATCGTAGGACTGAAAGGGGGCTGATATGGTCCTGATTTTTTAGATTTTCAGGAGAGAGCTCAGGAGATCCAAGTCAGTTCACCTCACGTCTGTACCAGACATATTAGTGGACGTGACAATAAAGGCTCGTTCTAGTGAAGATGTAGGTAAATGCAGTGAATGAAGGAGGAAGATGGACTCTGTGCTCCTTGAAAGGGACAGTGACACTTAACAAATTCTACCAAGTTCTTAGAAAATGACGAAAAGTATGGGGATGATACCCACGTGGTGGGTGCCATTTGTTTGGACAGAGCCAGATTTATTCTGTTTACATGCGGGTTTCACAAGATGGTTTCCCATTGTAGTCTGTCCCTTGGATTTTTTTTTTCTGTTGGCCACTGTCAGAAGAGGCCACTATTAAGCTGGATCTCTGATCTCACACTGTTTAATTTATTATGAGAGACACAACTGAGCATACGAAGTCAGGAGTTAACTAACTGAAAGTTTCTGGAGACTGACATAGATGTGTTGAAGTTACTGCTTTCATGTGTGTTGTGGACTCTGCTGTAGCTATTTCAGGGACGTTACATACTCTGAATTCTGTAGATTGAAATTACAAGATCCTGCTCAAGTTTTTTTTTTAAATGTGTGTTTTTATGTCTGTATCTCCTAAATTTGTGTTGAAGGCATGAAATACACGTGTCTTATACAAACTTTCCCTTTCTCAGATTGAATTTATTTTGATTGTTTCAAACCTTGAATAAAATGAAATGTTAGTGGCTTTGGGGAGGTTTGCATGACAAAAATCAAAGGCTATAAATCACTTGTGGCATGTTGCTTCACTATGAAGGTTGGAGATAAGGCAAGAAACAAAAATCATTAATGGTATTTTTGCTGTTTAATTTTCTGATAGTATCACCCACGTGCCCAGAAGATACGCTAGACAGCTGTTTGTTTTTCTTGATTAGTTCTTATATTTTGTTGTGGGTCTTTTGTGTAATGTACAGTCTGACTTTTTTACTCTTGGGGGGTGGGTGGGGAGGAGCTATATTTTTCCTCTGAATGTTGTTGTTGTTTGTAGTCTCATATCAGGGGCTATAATTTAAGAAAGTTCTTTCAGGTTTCCAGGTTGAGGCTAGCCATTATTAAGATTAGGTAGACACGATGACACTGGGGCTATCTGTTTAACAGGGGCATATTGTACTCATTTCAGATGCTTCAGGATAGATACACGAGCTACCAAGATCAGTGTTTTTTATTTACCTGCAACTTAGATCAATTATTTGGCGTCTCTTTGGTAAGTTTAATTTAATAGATGTAATTCAAATCACAGAATCTGTTAAGAGAAACTTTCTATTCAGTGTTCGCTACATGTAACTGAGACTGTTACCTGTGTCTGATTTAGGTTTTTGATCCTATAGAATGTAAGTATCTTGGATAAATAAAGGTTACATTGTAGAATGGTAGGAGAGGAATACCAACACCTTACTGGTGTGCAGATGAAGTTTCACTGCTTTGTTGCAGGGTAAAAATATGTGAAAATGACCACTAAGAACTAGTCTTGTAGTCTCTAGCCATTGGAAGGATCTGATGAGCAACAATGTAATAGTAAACTCTAAAGGTACTTGTGGTTGCCAAACCAATGATTCCAAACTCTTGATACTAGTTTCTTACTAAGCCTGGCAAGATGCTTACCAAGAAAGTATAGTTACAGCTCCGTTATGTATGAGGAAAATGGAAGCGGAGGAAGAAAGTTCTTGTCAAAGTAATTTTAAATTATAGTGAAATACAAGAATGAAATCCAGGTCTTGCAAACAGCCTACTAACGCTTTCTATTAGCACCCAGTGTTCTTGAATGTGAAGTTGATAGGTTACACTGTAAAGTTATTTGAAGCCCCTGTAAGTTCTCCTCGTGGATTTATTTTAAAAATCTTGGTTATTCTCCCTCTCTTTTCCTGTGTTGAGAATTTTCTCACTACTTGTACTGCTGCAGTTTTGCATGTTTTTCTATAGGCAATGATGTCTTAGTATAAAACTTGTCTTTATATCTTAGAAACAGCCTGGTCCAAAATTCATTCTTGGTACAAGTGAACCTTTGTCTAAAATTATGCAGAATAGGCTATGTGTTATAGGTCTCCTTTTGTGCAGTTGGAGGTAAAACAACAATTTTTTTTATGTTCAGCCTGTTCAGAATGCAACGTGGTTTTGAATGTGAAGTTTGGCTTTTCTTGTCAACAACAGTTACAAGTAGCACTAAGATGTACCATCTAGTTATAAAAAAAATATATAATATACTGCAACTTCAAACATTAAAAAACCTTCCTTAAGTTTTAAGTTAGTGTGTTTTCTTTTGTAAAACAAAACATTTCCTTGCTGAGTTTCTAGATGTAGGCAGGCTTGATGTAGGCATCTGTGCTATGTAGAAGTAGGCAGATGTGGGATGGTATTCCTCCAGAAGTTGTGGCATTTTGTTGTAAATCATGCTAGTAGATATGAAGGGTACACTACTTATTTCAGTACCTATGTTGTTTCTGATCACTTGGAATGTAGTAGGATGTCTGCTTTTCT
>VXBO01015125.1:86323-102992 GCA_013400135.1 Rhinoptilus africanus
ATTACTGTGAAAGGATACATCTTATTAATTGTTATTTTTTCTTTCTCCTGAATTAGTTTTAATGGTGCCAAATACCAGACTTCTGTTATCTCCAAGCAGGTGTGTTCTACTTTAAATTGTAAAAGCTTGTTAAAGCTGAAGAGAGTTAAAAAGGGCTTACACCACCTTCATTTTATATTCTGTATATGTGCTGTTGTATAATAGCTGATCGGTTACTGTCTTGAAGACTGCAAACTGGAATGATGTGAATGTTCTTAAATGTGAATTAAGGGAGGTGTTTTTTTCATTATTTCTTCTAAGTAATTCTCCTAGTAATTCAACTTGTGAATTATCTGTCACCTCTAAAATTCAACAACTAACTGTTTAATCAAAAACTTATGTCATCTGGGGCTTCTTGAAGAAAACTGACTTAACGGATACTACTGATGACACTTCCTCTTGAGGTTCTTCTGAAAATTCTTGTCTTCAGTGATATAACTCGGGTGTAAAAGTTTCTCAAAAGGCCAGACAATTGTAGTTCTAAATGAGACCATGTATGATGAGACCTGTTCTGAAACGTGTAGCTTTTTCTTTCCTCCTTGCCTTATGATTAGAAGGGGGATTTTGGTTAATGTTTGATTCTCATAATATAAGATCTGAGTCTCTTACAAGGATTTAGTCTTTTTCTGTGTCACTATAATGATGAAAACTAATCCCTTTTGTGGATAGGATTTCTTTAATTGAAAGAGTTACCAATAATGTAATCAGTCATGCTGATCTTTCTATAAATACCAGCTTTCTTAAGAGGTAGTTAAAATTCTTTAGTTCTGTTATCTCAATAAGGTTTTCTGTTTCTTTTCCTTCTAGGCTATTTACTTTCTAGAAGAGAGGGTCAAGCAGGATCCCCTGAAAAGCCATTGTCTGATCTGGGTCGTCTCTCATACTTGGCTTACTGGAAAAGTGTCATATTAGAATACCTTAACTGCCACCATGAAAAACAAATCAGCATCAAAGGAATGAGTCGAGCTACTGGGATGTGTCCACATGATATTGCTACAACCCTGCAGCAGCATAGCATGATAGATAAAAGAGAAGATAGGTCAGTGGATCTTGTAAAAAAAAAAAAAAAAATTTAAAAAAATTAAAAAATAGTGAGACAAAACAATGACTTTCTTTACTTAGAAAACAGTTGATGTGCAAAATGTCTGTGTAAAATTCTGACTTGAAAATGAATGATAACCATCTTACCAAAGAATTCAGCAGCTGGGTCTTGTTAATGGGGTCTTGCGTAGAGACTTTTTCTCCATAAAAAAATGGTGGGCTTTTGGATCCTCTTTCATGCTAATGGTTATTAGAAGGGTGCGGACAGCTTGAAATATTTTCAGTAAAGAATTCTTTTGCATTCACTATCATCTTCTCTAAGTGGGGTTCCTGACTCTTGCTTTGCAAATATCTTGCTCTGAATACCAGTGAGGGAAAGATTCGGGTTTGTGGGTGGCAGTCTCTTTCTCCACACCCCCTTTTTCAATCATATTACTGAGTTCATACAAACCCTGGGATGAGATCAGCTCTACATGAAGTCCTGCTGCCCAAGGTACTGGGAATGCAAATGACTTCTTAAAGTTTCTGTTTTGTTACTGTCAATGCTGAAAGTTAGTGCATTGGGAAGGTGAGTTCCTGTTTTGTGAATAGCTTCCTTCGTAATGATCTTGATGGACGTTTTGAATTTTAAGTGAGTTATTTCTGTTGTTTGGACTCTTTTTTTTTTTTTTTTTTTTTTTTTTTTAAATTGCTTTAAANTTGCATAAAATGCCTTAAATGGCTGTCAGTGATATTTGTTTTTCCGAAGAGCTTCTTAGTTCTTTCTGGATATTCCGATCATAGAAACTGTTATAATTAAGCAAAACTGCCTTACAAACAGTTAATTGCCAAAAAATTAAAATGAAGATCAGGACTAGCTCAGTCTCAGTTACTTTTATGTGCACCAGCACTAGTATTCAAAACTAGTAAGCTTTGAACTAGTAGGAATGCCAGTCTTCAGAAAGGAGATTGGCGTGCAGGATGGTGTTGAGAGTAGTAAGAGGATTGCTGTCATTGCACGAAAACCATAACTTTCTGGGATGCATATTTATGGACAACCTGATGGGACAAATGCATTTCAAGGGAGAATCAAATGCGTATTCATTACTTATATGCAGCTTCTGCCTTGTCACAAATTATTTAAGGCCTTGAATACGGTCACACAGAAAATAATGTTTTTTCATCTATAGAATTCAAAATGCTGCATGAATAAGGCCAGTTAGTCTTTTTTCACAGGTGGTACAGCTTAGACAGGGACATGAACTGACCTGACTAAAGGTACCGAGAAGGTCAGTGGCTGAGCCAGGAAAAGAAATCACATCTTTGACATTCCTGCCAGACACCTTTAGTATGGCTTCTTATGATTTCCTACGTTTTGTTAGTTTTTCTTACATGTAGTGCAGTCACACTTCTGTGAAAAGGGTTCCCCTGGATCTGATGGGTTTTGTGGTGTTTTAGTTGTTTGGTTTCTGGAGTTTTTTTGTAACGCCTTCTCTCAATGAAAAGCAACGTTGTCACTTAACCTGCCTGATTTTTACAGCATTTGAAATCCTTGCTAAAAAAAACAATCTATTTTTTTTGTTTCAAGTTGTATAATTCTTTGTAACACAGGCCTTTAGTGGGATATGTGCCAGTATATTAGCATACTGTGCTATTATGTAGTCTTTACCTGCTTTTGATATGCTATTTCATTTCATAATAATCAGAAAGGTGTTTTCTACTGCATCGTCATAGGACTAATGTACATTATGCTTCTTTAGAAAACCTGTGTTTCTAACTTTGTTTCTTGTCCACTTAGCTGCCATCTTCAGCTGTAATGTTATTGACTTTTAGCACTCTTTACTTGATGATCCACAGTGTTTTCTATTTATGCTTTTGTATGTCATATTAAAATTGGAAGTTGTTCTGGCAATGACTGAAGTGCCATCACTAAACCTGTTGCATGGATTTAGAGTAGTCACTATAAAACCTTTACTTTCCTCTCTTTGCCCTAGTGATGTTTGGTATTGAGCTTTCACTTCATAAACTGTTGTTTCCTCACTTCCTCTTAGTAAACAGTCAGTGGTGTAAATGTATTATCTGTGCATCAGCTGATATTTTTAGTTTGATGTATCCATTTATTTACCCATCTATTTTCACAGCCTCTAATGCCAAGAGGATTTAAACTGTAGGAAGACTGTTTTAGGTGATCACTTTCTAAAATTACTGTTTATTGGATTGTAGATTTGTGATTATTAGAAGGGAAAAGCTGATTTCAAGTCACATGGAGAAACTGAAAGCAAATCCACGTATCAATGAAGTAGATCCTGAAAGCTTGAGATGGACTCCTTTGTTAGTTTCTAATGCTGCGGTTTCTGAAGAAGAGAGAGAAGCAGAAAAGGAGGTAATAGCAGAAACTTCTTATTCTGAATTTCCCTTCCTTTGGATTTCATCACTTTGAATATTCAACATTAGGCTATCTTAAATAGAGCAGTTTTATCTTTGACCACCACTTAATGATGGAGGATACTGATATTATTTGTAATGCACAATTTTTGGAAGATGCACAGCAAGACATGGTAACTTTTGGGGTATGAATATGAAAACTTAAAACATGAATCACTTATCACGGAGCTGTATTTATCACTCTTGAGGTAGTCAAAGAGCATGTAATCAGATCAAATTTGGTGCAGAGCTCAGGGGCTACAGTGTCAATCGATTCTTTGTGTTATGAACTTGCTCAAAGTGATCCATGTCAGTGGGCATGTAATGTAGTGCTAAAGGACTTAAATCAATTCGCTGCATCATTAATAGTGCTAAATATCCCATGAAATGCAATCTTCTTTGGTTTGTTATCCTAACTGTTGTAAAGGAGCTACTAGATGATTCAGCTGAAATGTTGTTGCTAGGTTAGCCAGCAGTGCTAATCAGGGTTGACTTATTGTAACTCTTTAACTGAACGTAAAGGATATGGCTAAGTAAATGCTGTTTCAGTGACCCGTTATTTTAACCTCAACCCTTCAGGCTGAGCGTCTGATGGAACAAGCTAGCTGCTGGGAAAAGGAAGAGCAAGAAATATTCTCCACGAGAACTAATAGTAGGCAATCACCTGCAAAAGTGCAATCTAAAAATAAATATTTGCGATCTCCAGAAAGTGTGGCAGTGGTGGGGGAGCGAGGGCAATCCACAGAGCAATCTAAGGAAAGCAGCGAGGAGGATGGCGGGGATGAGAATCAGCAGAGTTCACCTCCCCGGCTGACAAAGCCACAGTCACTGGCCATAAAAAGAAAGGTGTGTTACTTCAATAGTTTGGTTTAAAGTCATTTATCTCCGATTTCAATCAAGTCGTTATCATTGAAATAACAATCTATTTTTTTACGAACTATTAATTAGACTATTTTAATCCTTTCTGTATTGTTTAGACACTGAACAACTCCTGTCTTTTGTTTTTCCCCTCCACCCAGTTTTTAATCTTTTGGATTGTTAACAGAACTGTAAAATACTAGTGACACACAAAATCAGAATTTCCTGTTAATTCTTAAACTAGTGATTGCCCTCTGCTGTTTGGCAGTGGTACTGATTCAATATTTTAATGGTTCTTCCTTTTTTATTTTTAAGATGGAGCCCACCTTGTGGTGTTTGAGTCTTTATTGTTTTTAATATAGGAACTCCTTAAAGGGGAATACTGTTTTTTCAGAAGCAAATGCTGTTAAAACAAAATATTTTACCCATATTCTTCTAATTTCCAAGAGATTTAAATGCTAAATTCTGGTTACTGCAGTGTTTATGTATTTCTTAATTTCATTGAAAAATCAACTATTTGAATGGTTTAAATTAGTAAACTAAGCATCCAGAATTTTAAAGCACTCACCTTAGCATGTGTATTTAGGTGTCTCTTGTGAGAATTAAGGAATCAGAGTGTCCCTTTGTTTGTATTTCAGATGAGCAAACTTAAAAGTAACTATAAATTTGTGAGAGTGCATAATAATAGAAATATGAACTGTTGAACAGTTTTTTTCTTTATAGCAGCCAACTGTGAGATTCTTTTAGTGCATTGTTGAGACCCATGTGAAACTTGAGGTGCGCTTTGCTGTTTCTTATTTTTCTATATACATATATTGTTTCTAAAATAGCAGAAACCAGAAATGGGGAAGAATATAAACTTTGATACTTGTGAAGGTTGTTGGGAAATTATAAATCTATAGAGGAAAATATTTGTAAGTACAATTTATGTAATATTCTATGAACGTTTTTTGACAGAAGGTAAAAGTCACTACAATATGAAGAAAATTCTATTCTTAATTTTCACCTACAGAAAGGTTTGTGTGCATGTATAGATACATACCTATTTAAACTGTTTAGACATTTTACTTGTAGATCCTGTCTACATTTGAATTTGATGTAATGTAAGGTATTTTTTTAATGAGTAAATAGGTTATTGTAGACGTACTTTCCAAAAATTTATTTATGTTCAGAGTCAGCTAGCAAACAGGAATGCAGGAAGAGTTATGTTTGTGGCATTATTTTTCAGAGACCTTTCATACTGAAAAAGAAAAGGGGCCGTAAACGCAGAAGGATTAATAGCAGTGTTACAACAGAGACGATTTCTGAAACAACAGAGGTGTTGAATGAGCCATTTGATAACTCAGATGAAGAGCGTCCCATGCCGCAGCTGGAGCCTACGTGCGAGATGGATGGGGAAGATGATGACTTGAAGCCTGTGATTAGAAAAGCTTTTGAGTATCAACCTGGGCAGCAGAAACAGGAGAAGGAGGACAAGGAAGAACAGAACAAGGAGGAGAAAGATATTCGATGTTACAGGAGTGATGACAATTGTACAAGTAAGTTGAAAATGTTCTTCACAAGATTAACTTATCAGGTGGCATTCAAAGGAAGTGCTTATTTTTGTTATAAATCTGGAAATTTTTATTGAGCTATATTTAGCTGTTTTGGTCTTAAAATCTTACAGCCTTAATAGTGCTTTCTGCTCAGAGGTGCTACTGGAGCCATTGATTTCATGTCGTTTATTAGAATTCAGTGGTGGCTTCAGACTTTTTCTTTTTTTGTTTCTGTTGTGTTTACTTCTTTTGTTATTCTTGACCCATTAATATTATAATCTGGTTTTTGTGTTCAGAAAACAAATGTTTTCCAGTCTGAAGCACTGCACTCCTTGTCACGTTGCCAAAAACAACTTTTATGTCCCAACAACAGGACATTTTGTACTCAACAGAGCAGGGGTATCACTGGAATATTGTCTAATTTTGTTTTTCTATCCTCAGTGAAGGATACAAGCAAAAAATAAGATTTGATTTACACAAATACCTTTCTATTCAGCATTGTTGGTAATTCAATAAATGTTTATTGTTTCTGGGGCACAGTGTGTCCTCAGCACTAGGGTCTCTATTTTTTTTCCCTACAAAAGAGAGGTATAATTTTAACTGTGTTCTTTCGAAGCTGCTTACCTGGTTTGATTTCAGGGTTTTTTTCCTGGCAGGAAAGCTAATAGATGGATGGTGAAACTACTGATGAGCTTATGCTCATCCGTTGGCTTCCTGGCTCTCAAATTATGCTTATAAGTTTCAATTCCAGAATGAATGACTGCATTCCCAGATCTATATAATTTCTGTAAGAAGCCAGCAAGTACTACTTTGGTGTTTTCATAATTGCATGGAATTTTAATCTTTGCAACTCTCAGTTGAGGAATCATGCACTGATTTCTATTTTAAACAGCTCTTCTGCGATTAGAGCAACCATGTTACGAGTGTTGGTGCTGTTACAAACCAGTGCACAGGTCCATTCCAGTGTTACCACTTTTTCCTGCTTTTCAACTGAAACGAATTAAACTAATAGTAGCAAATTCCGAGTGTTCCAGCTATGTCCCAGTGCTCAGGTTTGCACTGTTTTAACTAGACTCATACTGTGTGTTTCTCCATGGACCATGTCATCACATTAATTGACTGTAGGAGTGTTATAACACTACAGCAAGAGGCAGAACTTGTCAAAGGAGTATTGCTGAAGCCATTACACTCCCAAGTGCAGCATGTTACATCCTGGGAATTCTCCCTTTTTCTGATGTATATGTAAGTGGTATCTGGGGAGAGAGGAGAGGAGTGTGTTTGGGTAGATTTTCTAGTCAATGGATTAATTTAGTGCTCTGATGCACTCTGAGTTTAATTTCAATTATCTTTGGGCTTTTGTTATGTATTATGAGCTGTGTCACGATATGCTGCCCATGAGAAGATACTAGAATGAACCACCCTTTTTTTCAGTGTTGGTACTAAGGCATGATTGTAGGCTTACTATGTCCTTGAAATGGTCAAACAGGAATTTCTAGACTGTCATGTTATTACTGTCAAAAAAGATGAGTATGGATTAGATCAGTGTCTATATAAAGTGATGGCGTACCTCTGTTCTAGAAACACAGGTTATATTTGGACAATATTTTTGCTTTAGTTTACATGTCTTGTGATTTAAATCTCTGGGATTCTTCTAGTGTATAAATGGTGGTTCTGATGGTCGCTGTTAAAAGGCCACCAAACAAGAAAAACTACATACCTGTGTGAGTGTGTTTGAGCTGTAGATGTGTCATACTATTGTGGTGTGAGATCTGTTTCGAACTCTTGTTCCAGAGCTGCTTAATACATTTTGAATTGATAAATTACTTTTGGGGTTATATTTAAAATATTGATTCATTTGTGCAAGCTAAGACTTTTCTTTTGTCTCTATTTATTGCCTCCCAAAGATAATACAGAGGATGTAGCTGTACTGGAAGAAAGCACTAAAGACAATCTTGAACCTTTAAAGAGTAAGCAGGGCTGGCCCAAAGGAGTTAAGCGCGGTGCATCTAAATGGAGGCAAAGCAAAGAAAGAAAACCTGGCTTTAAGCTTAATTTATATACTCCACCTGAGACTCCTATGGAGCCTGACTATCAGGTGCTGGTGGAGGAACAGAAGGAAGTAGCTGAAGACAAGCCCTGCTCAGTTCCTGCTGTTCTGGAGGAAGCAATTAAAGAGCCTGTTGAAGTATTACCACCACCAGATGATGAGGTAAAAGAGGTAGAACCTGAACCTCTGCATCCACCCAGTGAACCCTTTGAAAAACAAGAAAATGATACGATGAAAGCTGGGGAAGAAGAAAGGAGTGTAGAAGAAGGTGGACTCAATTCAAAAGATCAAGAAAAAGAAAAAGCAGAAGAGGTGTTTCTGCAAAAAGAGGCGTCCGTGCATTTGGATGATCAGGAGGAGGAGGAGGAGGAGGATGAAGAACCCTCTCACAATGAGGATCATGATGCAGATGATGAAGACGATAGCCACATGGGTTCAACAGAAGTGGAGAAAGAGGAATTGCCTGGTGAAGCTTTCAAAGAAATGATGGAAACACAGCAGTCTTTTTTAGACGTAAATGTTCAAAGTGGTAATTCAAATCAAGAGGACTTAATGGGTTGTGGTGTTGACCTTGCAGCTGATGAGTGTGAAAGTGACCAGAAAGAACTTGCTACAGATTCAGACCCGGTGCCTGAATCTGATGATGATCGTACAGATAACAAACAGGACCAAAAAGCTGGTGAAGAGTTACATTCCGATTTCAAAGGAGAGAGTACTGAGAGCATGGAGATTGACTCGGAGACGGTTCAAGCAGTACAGTCTCTAACCCAAGAAGCAAGTGAACATGAAGATACGTTTCAGGACTGTGCAGAGACTCAAGAGGCCTGTAGAAGTTTGCAAAACTATGCTCATAATGACCAAAGTCCCCAAATGACCACACTGGATGATTGTCAGCAGTCTGATCACAGTAGCCCGGTTTCATCTGTGCACTCTCATCCCAGCCAGTCAGTTCGTTCTGTTAATAGTCCAAATGTTGCTCCTTTAGAGAACAGCTACGCTCAGATCAGCCCAGATCAAAGTGCCATTTCTGTGCCGTCTCTACAGAACATGGAGACCAGCCCAATGATGGACGTTCCCTCAGTTTCTGATCATTCGCAGCAAGTTGTTGATAGTGGGTTTAGTGACTTAGGGAGCATTGAGAGCACAACAGAAAACTATGAAAACCCAAGCAGTTACGATTCTACAATGGGTAGTAGTATCTGTGGAAACAACTCTTCTCAAAACAGTTGCTCGTACAGTAGCCTTACATCTAGTAACTTAACACAGAGTAGCTGTGCAGTGACGCAGCAGATGTCTAACATCAATGGAAGCTGCAGTATGATGCAACAAACAAACATCAGTTCTCCTCCCACTTGTAATGTAAAATCTCCCCAAGGTTGTGTTGTTGAAAGACCTCCAAGCAGCAACCAACAGTTGTCCCAGTGCAGTATGGCCGCTAATTTTACACCACCTATGCAGTTAACCGAAATCCCCGAGACTGGCAATGCCAACATTGGATTATATGAAAGAATGGGGCAGAGTGAATTTGGAGCAGGACATTACTCACAGCCATCTGCCACCTTCAGCCTTGCCAAACTGCAACAGTTAACTAACACGCTTATGGATCATTCTTTGCCTTACAGCCATTCAGCTGCTGTAACTTCCTATGCAAACAGTGCCTCTTTGTCCACCCCCTTAAGTAATACAGGGCTTGTTCAGCTTTCTCAGTCTCCACATGCTGTTCCTGGAGGACCACAAGCACAGGCTACCATGACCCCTCCCCCTAACCTTACTCCTCCTCCCATGAATTTGCCACCTCCCCTTTTGCAGCGTAATATGACTTCATCGAATATTGGAATATCCCACACCCAAAGACTGCAGACTCAGATGGCCAGCAAAGGTCATGTTTCTGTAAGAACCAAATCCACGCCTCTGCCACCTGCTGCTGCAGCCCATCAGCCACAAATTTATGGGCGTGCTTCACAGACTGTGGCCATGCAAGGGCCTGCGCGGACCTTAACAATGCAGCGTGGTATGAACATGAGCGTAAATTTGATGCCAGCCCCAGCTTATAATGTCAATTCAGTGAACATGAACATGAATACCCTTAATGCTATGAATGGTTATAGTATGTCCCAGCCGATGATGAATAGCGGATATCACAGTAATCATGGGTATATGAATCAAACGCCCCAGTACCCTATGCAGATGCAGATGGGGATGATGGGAACTCAGCCATATGCACAGCAACCAATGCAGACAGCACCCCACAGTAACATGATGTACACTCCTCCGGGGCATCATGGCTACATGAATACAGGCATGTCTAAACAGTCTCTTAATGGATCCTACATGAGAAGGTAGGCCCTTTGGAGAGACGGACTACCAAACTGGCGTATTGGATTGATCTGCACAAATATCTTTTGGAGAGTACGATTTCAAAACCAGCAATTGGTGTGAATGCAAAAACATTTGTTGGCACCATTTAAAAGCTGTATGCAGCAGAAAGCCTTATACGAGTTTTTCTTTTTTTTTTCTTTATTTCTTGTTTTGGTTTTTTGTTTCATTTTTGGTTGGTTTTTTTTTTTACTTTGTGGGATTTAACTTTTCTTCTCTTTTCTTTGGGGGGAATTAGATGGTTTTCCATTTTTTGTTTATTTCATTGAGCTTGAAGTTCTCTGGAAAGGAAGAACTCTTTCTATGAACTGCAATTACACAGCAGCTGATGGTTCAGAGCCATTTTATGTGCCTGCTCCCATTAAAAATGTGGATAAATAGACTCCAAAACTATCAGACAGTACTGGATCGTGAGCTTTTTCTCTCTCCTTTCCCCACATGTAAATGCCTTTTAGCAGTTCTTTTATTGTATTATTTTGTTTCTGAAGGTGACACTTCCGCATGCCGCTAATGTCTTTGTTAGTGACAGTGCATTTTGTAGTACTGTACAAGTGTTGTGCTTAACAGTAAGCCATTTCTTAATTTTTTTGCCTTGATTAGGTTACCCTAGTTTGAGGGGTAAAAAAAACAGAACTATATTTTTGTTAATTATAAAACTTGTAAAAAATAATAAAAAAAGCTGCGAAAGCTATTCACATTTTGGTTAGTTCAAAGGGTTTTATTGCTGTATGTTTAGTGTAAAGTTGAGACTCTTTTCCATTTTTGTGACCAGTTTCTTTGGGGCTGGGGTAGGAAAAAAGGCAGCTTTCTGTTTTATAAATACTGTTATGTTTTTTTGTTGATTGAAACATCTCAGTGTTTATTTGTCAAGTTTTGAAACATTTTCATATATGTCCAAATACTTGGCAGGATTTAAAAAAAAAAAGTAGTGAATTTGGTGTAAAGTTGCTATTTTATGGAAATGCCTCTAACTTTACATTTTCATTCCATCTGTAGATTTTTCTATCTTTATAAAATATTGGAGTTATTTTTTAAGGGAAAAAATAGAGCAGTAGCGTGTGAATAGCTCGAACTAAGCTTACAGATCGCATGTAAAAAGGCAAAAGTTATTTGTGTCTGTTTATATTGCTTCCTTTTTTGTAGCCTTTGTACCTGTACAGAGTGACTGTAAGGGCCGAACAGAAGAGGCTTGATACATGTAAAAATAGGACCCAGTGACACTCTTGTATTTATCTGTTATCTTTTTAGTCAGTCACTTAAAAAAAAAAACAACCACACAAAAAACCCACCCAAGAAACAAAAATAAAAACTGCAAAAAACAACACCCTCCCCCCCCAAGCTGTACATTTTAACATAAAATAAATTATGATGAGCCATTTTTAGCCTCTTGTGTCTTGTCATAGTTTGATGTTGCATGGGAATTACCTCCTGAAACAGTGTTTGTTACAGTGCTCTCAGATGCTTGATCTAAAGCCCATTAAACTTGATGGGGTTTGGATTAGGCTGTAAGAGTCTACGTGTAGGTTACTCATCATAATTGCATACACCTTGTGAAAATAAAGAGTATCTAAGATTATTTTTTTAATAATCTTAATAAAATATTGAATAAATATGTATTTAATACATTACAAGGTTGTCAATATTTAATGTATGAAACTTCTTTCCTATAGAAAATGTTAATATATATGTATAAGGGTATATTACAGTAACAAACATGATATGTGAACTGTATCTTAATGATAGAATTGTAATCTCTTCCTTTGTCATTATTGCTGGGTTACAAGATGATGCAAATCTTGTGTTGAACCTCTGAATTCTGTGTATATGCATATATATGTCCGCACGCAAACACGTACACTTTATATATGAACACTTCTAATCTAGCAGTAGAAGGTCTATAAAAATCAAGAAGGCTGTCTGCACGTGGAGCTTGTGAGCGGACCAGGTTTAAATTGGTTGAGTGTGAATCTGCACCAGAAAAAAGCCTTGTAAGAATTTTTCAAATTTCAAAATGGCTTCTAATGTGAATGTTGCCACTGAATCCCCCCTCTTGCCCGCTGATGCTGCAGGAAGGTTGCTAGCAAAGGTGGGATGGTTGGTGGTCTTGACTGAAAACTCTTATGTCCCCATTCCAGTATATAAAGCAGCTTTATAGGTGGTATTTCATATGCTCAAAAGTCAGAGAAACGTGTATTTAAGTAAAACCCTTAAAGTGCATGATATTGCCAAAGCAAGAAATTAGTACAGATTGATGCCCACAACCTGTTCAGTTTTAATATGATGGAGCAGCAGTCTGAAATAGTGGGTCTGAATGGGAGCTGAAGTGGCTGGTCAGATGGTAATTTGTAGTAACTTGTGTTTCAGGAGTTCAGAATGCGCGATAAGGAGAGCACAATACAACAAAGATTTCTGTTTGTGCACTGTCAGATTTGCTTTTTGAAGGCAAAGAGTACTCATAGTACTTAAACTATATGTGTGTTTGTCTTCACAGAGTCACATTTTTTTATGCTTGGGAAAAGGGAAGGTGAACTCAACACCGTTACTGTGCAGCCTTTGAGTGTGTATAACTAGGACCTTGTATCTTGAATAATTTTATCTCAAAGTAGCACTATGTTTTGTGATTTATTTTTTTTTTTATTTATATGTTTTTGTGGTGAATGAAAAAGGCATCTGGGTCTTTATCCACTTTTGTTTAGTTTCAGGTTTCCAAGCCTGTAACATAAAGGCAAATCAGACCTCCTTGCCATTTCAGTATGTCCTAACCTGAAACAGAGCATCCTGACTCCAGCATACTGCTAAAATTCTGCATTTGCAATATATGGATTAAAATTTGTGTGGAGAGTGATGTACTGTGTGTGCACAACAGGCAAGTTTCCAATATTTATTTTTTTTATTTCAAAACTGAATTCGTTTTAGGAGGACAAATGGTTTTCCTACATCTTTTCCCATAGTGACTCTTCATCTCTGATTTGCATTACTGCACTAAAATTTTGAGTGCTGTCTTCTCCTTGACAGATCTACCTGTTCTATGTATTGTGTGCCCGTTGCAGTGTCAGTTTTACTGTGCTCTAGCACCACTTGAGCTGAGAATTAGCTCTTCCTTTTTGTGTCTTGAAAGAATTCTTCACAGGTGATTCTTGTGAATGCAGGAGGCTTCCCTGCCCATGCAATATTAGTCTTTGGTTTGACAAATAGGATACTTCATACCACTGGTGATTTGCAAAACGGAAATAAACTTGCCTCATTCTGCATGTCTGCTGCTTGCAGACACGGCTTATAGGTGAAGTCAGTGCTGCTAACACTTGTTAGTTAGCTAGTTAGCAACTTGCAAGGGTTGCCTACTTCGTGGAAGCTACATGTTCCAGAACTACTACTTTTTCTAATTTAGTCTACTTGATTATGGGAGAACGGTAGGGAAAAAAGCTGGGAAGAAAGAAAGAAGTATGTTTACTTGAGAATTACTTAATTGGCGTAGCTGCGCTAGCACGGTGCTTCAGGCAAGAACTGGTTCTAGGAAAGATACTTGTCTTTGGACCAGAACCTACTTCATTAGGAAGCTGATGAATCACAGTACTCCTGAAAATTGCACTATAGCCCTTTAGCAGAGATAAGGATGGTAGGTATTATCACACACTGGCTACGTGATCTCCTAGCAGTGGACAAAATATAACCAATTTTTTTACTAACTTTGTAAGAAACTATGTGATACAAGCAGAAACAAAGCTAATAAACATACAAAACTTTCATGTTAGATGACCACCTCTGTGTTTTAGTTTATAAGCTGTTTAATTTGCCCGTCATGCAGGCTAGTTGATGGAAACAAACTCCATTTATATAGTGTGGTAAATAGAAAGAATGAGCCTGGCAATTATCTGTAGTGCTGAGGGTGATCCTTATACAGCCTGTCCTGTAGAGGCTGACACCTTCAGCAGCAAGCAAACTGACCAATGTAGTAAAGATGTATGACTGTTTTTCTTCACTCCCCTTTACTTTTAGTACTTCTTTGTATTAAAACTATGTATTTCCTGTATTGTTTATGACCAATATAGTTGTATTGGTCAACTCTTCCATAGTGAAGCTCTGGGATATGCATTGATCAAAAGCTGTTGTGTTGAGCTTTGTAGAATAGGGAGGGAGTTTGTAAGAACATATAAAGTAGGGTTATAGGTTTGGCATTATCATTACTTTAGTAATTTAAATTCTTGGTAGTTTTTTTCTTTGTCTACTAAATAAGAATAAATAATTAAGCCATGTTTAAGACCTTCAAGTATGGAATATGGGTTTCTGTTGATTGACTTTTTGAGAAATCAGTTTTGTGCTATTTTTCATCTCCATGCAAGAATAGCAGCTCCCAGTTTGAGTAGCTTGGGATCCTGTCCTTTGGAAATTGTCAATACATTCTTCTATTGCTATGTCAGTGTTGCCATGTGCCAATTTCCTAATCTGCTATGCAGGACAAAATGCGTGGTAGCTTCTTAAGAGTTCTAGTATTTTGCTTTCCATCAGTAGTTGAGAGGCTGTTGTTTGAAAGCTCTGTCAGTCTCCACCAAAAGAAGATGGGCCTCAGGACAATGAATTTTTTCCTCTGTATTTGCACAAGTCTGAGACTGCAAAAGAAATACCCATCTCCAGGCCCTAGAAAACTGTTTGAATAGAATTCTGCATGTAAATCAGCTATAAATCCTCTTCCAGTTGCAGCAGTCATCAGGCTATCATGCAGGATACAAAAAAGAAAATAACTTGTAACTTGACCAATGGAACGGCGGGTAGGTATTTGTTGTATTTTAGTATATTGTTTGGTGCAGAATTCCTGTCTGTAAGGCTAATGTTAAGAAACACTGTTGCTATATAGCAAGGTGAGATAGTTAGCTTTCTTCATCAGGGTAAATGAAAGAGTAGGGCTGTGTGTCTGAAAGGCAGGTTTGTCAGACACAAGGTTGGGAGAGCTTTTGAATGTCTGGGTTGTGTAAGTAAACTGCAGTAGGCAGTAAGGTGCTCTGAAAAGGTGCATTTGAAGGTCTGTGGAAGTAAATGGAAAGAGTTGAGGCACCTTGTCCAAGAATTTTTTGACTCTTCAAACGCACATCGTGCATGCTTATGCATTTTTTGAAGTGTCAAATAAGTTCTTTTGAGTTTCCTTTTATTTCTGGGTGTTTTTTCAGTTTATTTTTTCCCCCCTAATCCAGGTGTAGAGATAACTTAATTGGCTCTAAGTCCCAGAATTTGTGTATCTCTGTCATGAATATTGTTCACATTGTGGTTTCTAATTTGTTTTTTAACAGTAGTCTAGTTGTGTTTGTGAGATTTGAAGATAAGGTATTTATGATACAGATAAATACAAATGCTAAGTCAAAAGCATTGCTTTATGGGTGCCTGCAGGCTTGGCTACAATTACTGTTTGGAGATGAAGGATTTACTGGGTTTTGGCCCCCAAAAGGAAGTGAAGGAGTAGAAAGCCTTCATACTAGGGATGCTAAACCTGTAAAGAACTTAACATCCACAAAACATGGTTTAAAGTTGTGTTCAACTCTTGTTTGTAGCATATACTTGCAGTTCAGTGACACGTTTCTGCCGTGTGGTCTTTTTTTTTTTTCTTTTTAAAGTATCCAAGACTTCTACAGTTCATACTGCACCAAAGTCACAAAGTCTTTGTCAGCTGGTAAAGACCAAGAGAACTCTCCTGTGCTCTTGGTGGCTAGGTTGTTCCTCTCAGGCACTGAAGAGGTAAATAGCTCTTACCTGATACATGGAATTAGGCAAAATTCCAGTAGGAAGGATGTTTACTTGACCTTTTTGCAGGTGCAAAAAAGATAAACATGACTTAATTGTGTTCCTCCTTTACAGTATATTTTAAGATTGTCAAATACTGCTGAGGTGGCAAAACTCTAATTGAGTCAAAACACAGTTACACAGTTACTGATTATTTGTATCCAATAGAGTAAATTGAATAAGTTTATGCAAAAAAGTAGATCCAGCATTGTCTTTTGTGTATTTGGACTACTACTGTCAACAAATGCAATTATTAGCAACTGTATTGGAGCACAATAACTTATTAAGGTGACTAAAGCTGAGATAGGAGGAAACATTTGGGAGTGGTAAATATAAATGGTGTCTCAAGCACAGCATCAGCTTTCTCCTGTTTGGTCAGGTTACTGTGAGATATTTTTTAAAGTCTTCACCTGTGTATCTTGCCTTTTTAATCAAAACTAAAATCTCATTAAAACTGGTTATAAACCATGACTATTTAGGGGATTATTAGGGCTGCATAAGTTCGGTGTTGAACTTCCCTGTAGAAGTATTTTTCTTGTTTATTGTTCTAGCTATTAATTTTTCCAAGCACTGGAAAACAAGTCACAACACATAATTTTAT